>JAVQIZ010150732.1:0-15343 GCA_036023535.2 Galaxias brevipinnis | reverse complement strand
AGAAAGTGTGAGAGAGCGAAACACAGAGATAGAGAGAGAGAGAGATATTGACAGAATGTGTGAGAAAGACATAGAGCTAGAGTGTGTGTGTGAGAGAGAGAGAGAGATAGAGAGAGAGAGAAAGAGAGAGAGAGAGAGAGAGAGAGAGAGAGAGTGTGTGTGTGAAAAAGAGAGAGAGAGATAGACAGAATGTGTGAGAGAGACACAGAGAGAGAGAGTGTGTGTGTGTGTGTGTGAGAGAGAGTGTGTGAGACACAGAGAGAGAGAGAGAGAGAGAGAGAGAGAGAGAGAGAGAGAGAGAGAGAGATGTGACAGTGGCGGCGGGGGGCAATCCAGAGCCTTCGATTGGCTTGGCATGCGGAGAGAGTAGGAGGCCTCTGTCTGCCAATCACAGCGCTAGCCAAGCATGACAAGCATACCCTATCTCCTACTTTCATTAAGCAGCAGCAAAGGCCTGGCCCAGCTGTAATATCCAAAATATCAAAAAAATATAAAACAACTTTATGCTAAACAGTTCTGATACGCCTGTCAGTGACTCTCCAAGAGGCCTTTCCACTCTCACCACAGCAAAACAACGGGATGCTCTCTGACAAACACACAAAACCAAACAATGGCCAAAAAAAGAAAAAAAAGAAATGAGCAGTTTGTGAATAGCTGTCATGGAAAATAAAAGAAATTAAGATGGTGGTGCAGTCAAATGGAAGTTATTTGTGTCGTTCCCAAACGGTGTGTGTTCTGGAGGCAGTGCTGCAGCGTGATGTTGATGTTTTGAATCACACAGATAGGAGGTAAACTCATTAAAACAGAAAGTAGGTCGGCCGTTTACTGCTCTCTTTGTAACTCTCATGACTCTGTGTTAACACATGACTGTCTGTTTGAGAACAAACAAGAGGGGAAGGAGCTGTTTGTTTTGTCTGTGTGTGTGTGTGCGTGCGTGCGTGCGTGTGTGTTAGTCCGAATGTTTTTCTACGCACATGTGTGTGTATGTCTTAGTGACTGTGCATGTGTGTGTGTGTGTGTGTATGTATGTGTGTGTGTGTGTGTGTGTGTGTGTGTGTGTGTTGGTTTGTGTGTGTGTGTGTGTGTGTTGGTTTGTTTGTGTGAGGGAGTGCTCAGCGAGTAAGCTACTCAGCACTCAGCAGGTGGCCTCTAATCAGTGGAAAATCTTTGAGTGAATGAGAAATTTCCAGGGCCAAGAGGTCATGTTAGCATATAAAAGGTCACGAGCAATGGTTTGCTGCCACAGTGCTGAGTGAGGAACAGAGAATGCTTGAGGAGGAAAGAATGCATTTATGCTACCTATTTGCATAAGCCTGTAAATTAGTCTGGGCAGTGGATTCTTTAGTCTGTTAAAGAGCTAGGGAAACGTAAGGGACATTTCAGTAGTTGCTATAGTGAAGAAATTCTGCATAATGTGATTGAAAGGTCTTAAATGATACAGCCTTGATTATTTGTTTTCAAAATCATTTTCTGAAATGCCAATGGTTTGCTTTGTGAAGTCAATATCTTGGTTACGATAATGAGGCGGCTTCTCGTAATATTTTAAACTGATTTATCGAAGTAAGAATTATTTTTTTGGACCTGAATATGAAGTTGAACAATGAGGACGACGAGCTTACGTAGGTGGCAGGTTGTCTACTGAAAATACACCGTCTTTTCAGTTCTCTTTGAAGCCAATAGCTCTCTTTGACCAGCTCTACCTGATCTCTGTTGATTGGCAGGTGACAATGAGCACAAGCCATACATCTGCGGCGATGCCGACCACGGCATCTTCCCATTGGACGGCACCGAGGACTACCTGATCCTGGCGTGCGACGGCTTCTACGACACGGTGAGCCCCGAGGAGGCGGAGCGCGTGGTGAGCGACCACCTCCAGGAGAACGCCGGCGACAGCACCATGGTGGCCCACAAGCTGGTGGCCTCGGCCCGGGATGCCGGCTCCAGCGACAACATCACCGTCATCGTGGTGTTCCTCCGGGACCCCCGAAACCCGGCGCCCAGCGGCAACGAGGAAGAGGAGGAGGAGGAGAAGGCGGTGGAGCAGGACGGCGCGGACGAAGAGGTGGCGGCGGAAGTGGAGGAGGAAGAGGAGGAGGACGAGGAGGCGCTGCAGGGCGAGCGAGGCGGCGGCAACGGCGGAGCCAACACGGACGCCGGGGGGAAGGGCCGGGGAGGCTGGCCTCTGCAGCAGTGCTCCGCCCCGGCTGACCTGGGCTACGAAGACCGCATGGACTCCTTTACAGACAGAACCAGTCTGGGCCTTCTGGGGCCCATGCTGCCCACCTGGGGGGAAGCAGAGGGCGGCCACATCACACTGCCCCCGGCCCCCTTGGGCCTCGTACCAGACCTCAGGCCTGCCTGGGTCCCCGGGGCCTACTGCCGGCCCTACCTAGAAGAGGGGGAGGCCACGTCCAGGCCCAGGCCCAAGCCCTGCGTCCCGGCCTGCCAGGATCCCAGCCCATCAGACGGACTATGGCCCCAGGCGGCCGCCCTGTTTGGCCAGACGGGCCGGCGCACCCGGAGGATGAAGTGCTCCGGCCCCAGGTGGGAGAGCAGGCGTGGGGGGCGAGCCTCCAGGGAGCTGGTGGGCCTGACGCAGTCCTGCCGCGGCGTGCCCCACCCTCAGCGCTGCCCGAGCAGGAGGCCCGGAGTGGCACTGCCCCACCTGCTCCAGGGTCCCACCGTCTGAAGTGGCCTCCCTCTCTCCTCTAGCCCCGAACCCACCCTCCCTCACTGCTTCACCACATGGCCCCTCTGGCTACAGCTGGCTATGTCTCCTGCCATCGTAAGCTTTTAAGCAGGGACACCGAGCACTGCATCACTCCTCCCTCGCCCCAACAAAGCACTGCTCTTATGGCCCAACCTTCTCGCGAAAGCTCCTCCACAACCCACACGTAGCCACACAGCCCATTATGGAGGCCATGACCTCTCCTGCACCCCCCCCCCACCTCCCCAGCTGTCTCTCTCTCGGAGCAGACAGACACACGCTGTCCTGTTCCCTGCCGATAGCGTACATAATGGGAACACACTCATTATCCACCCACTCCAAAGATGGGTGGGCTTAATTCAGGCTTACAAGATTAGCTGTCACTTACCTGAATACATCTGACATATAAAGTGAAATGTATTCCAGATGGGGAAGACAATAGCGTGCTAATGGCATCCAAGATGGGAAATAATATTAACAAATTATATTCTATTTGTAGTTTGCCATCATTCATGAGCTGACTAGCCTTGACATGCCTGGCAAAAGATCCTTCATTGAATCCCCAAGCAAAATCGATAGGTCTTTCCCATTAAGCTTGCTGTGTACAAGTGCCCTGTTTTGACAGACGGGATCGGGCCAGGATAGTTCAGACATCAGAACATGTGCCTTTGATATCTGTTACTCAAGCCTGTTCTTTTAACAAGAGAAATGGATGGAAGAAGCTTGTTCTGCTTTCACCCACAGAGTTAGGGACGAGTTTGTGTAACTGTTATTATGCTTTACTTCAGGGTCTATTGATTCTAAATCCCAAGGAACCATAAGCTTAATTTGCCCCTGAGAAGGAAAGAAGACCCTTGTGAAATAATCATATTCCAATGGCTCCTTACTGTGGTAATACTCGATTGTCATGTGAGACGACACTATCAATGACTAGGTTCTGTAGGCTGTGCCTCCACTTTCCTGGCCCAGGCAACAAAGCTGCATGTTGTTCAGTTGGAAGAACCCCATTAGGAATATAAGAATTTTATTGTGCCATCACTGACACATTGTGCCATCTCCCTCTTTTTCCTTGGCCCTTTCATTTCCCTGGGCAAAAGGAGAAATTACCCAACCAAGTCCAACCCCCATTTATAGCTACATAGGCTAAGGTCACGCTTCAAAGTAGCCATGGTGCCCACACTCTTGCCCCATCACTGCTCCTTTCCCCTTCGCCACTTGTTGACCTCTAACCTCCACCGTGTAGGTCATATTTTTTCACCAAGGAAGAGAACATGGACGGAAGACAAAGTCTTTTCCAGGGAGCAGAATGTATGTCCCGTTCTAGAATGTACATGGAGAATATCTGGGAGCTTCATGAAACAAGCCAGTTTGACTGAGACGGTTTTGATTTTTCCGTTCTGAACATTTGAAGACACTCCTTTCCAGACCGCCCGGGCTGTGTGGAATGTAGCTACATGTATTTATCTGACTTTTTAACAATAAGCCATTTTGTTTTTCAAAGGTCAGGAGGATGAACGTTTCCGAAGGCGATGTTGATATTACGGGAGTGGAGAAGGTATATATTTATTAAGCTGTCTTATCCTCGGAGAGTTCCGCCTACTGTAGGTGGCCGGCAGTGGAGCATTTACCCAGGCCTTTGCAAGTGAGGAAAGAGCCAGGCTTCTGTATCTTTATCTAGCGTAAGCTAAACCAATGCTGAATCCTATGAAGCATGGACCACACAAGCTACCATTTATGGACCCTTCATGGAAGTATAACGGAGGTCAAGAGATCATTAGACGTTCCTACTTTTCAACCCCACCACTCCATCACTAGCTTTTTCAAGTTCTCTCCTCCTTTTTTTGAGAGCAAGAAAAAGAACACTTCTCAAACCTCCCAACCATACTCTTCACAAGGGGCACTGATTATTTAATTAAATTGTAGTAAATTCACGTGTACATGTATGTGAACGCAATATAATGAGTGTGTGTGTATGCGTGTGTGTTGAACGCTTGCGTGGGTGATACAGTAAGTCATCTATTTAAATCGCACAGTAATGTCGAGGCGGCTGGAGAGTGGCACAGTACTCTTTGTGGATAATATCGAGTTGAACACACCTATCGTGTACTGTATGTACTTTTAATGTGACACCTATGGAAAAGTGATGTACCATAGCAATGCTTGAATGACAAAGAGACGTGGGAACTGAGACGCTGGGCGGCCGCAGCAACACTAACAACCTCGGACAGACTCCAAGATGACCAACCCTTAGCTTGAAAAAGTAATACCATCTGTGCAAAAGGTTACCGTATAAGCCATAATCCAGTGTAACAATAGTGAAAGCCAGTGTAAAGCTTACTGTACCAGATCACTGCCGCGCCTCCGACTGAACAGGCCCATGTTTCCTCCCTCACTCGTGCACTGCTTCAAGTACAATATAGACTCTCATATCAAGGTGACGCTCCTTCTCCCGGTGATAGTAAGCGACCACACAGTTCAGGTCTGCTCCCCTCTCTCCCCCGTGCTCCCGTTCGGACTCTCACTCCGATGCTCTCCATGACTCTGCACTGTGTGTCCATGTACACAAAGACGCTTTGTTCCTGTAAGCAATAATGAACCTTTATGGAGCCGTGTGTGGAAAGGCTCTCCCAGCGGGTTTGTCTTCACTTAGCAAGTTTCAGCAAGCTTACGAGCAGCAGTCATCCCTGCCACCTCCACTTTTTATCACTACCAAGTGTTAGGGTTGGCACGAAGCGGCACTACACTGTTAAAGTTGAGTGTTTCACTGAGGTGCACAGCTGAGAAGGAGAAAGATGTTTTGCCAGACATTTAGAGCAGGTCGACGTGGCTTCATCCCAAAACAGCAAAATTTTTGGGCAGTTCTGTACACAGTTGAACTTAAGGAATTAAATAAAGGGTATACAAGTTGTCCTATTTGAAGTCTAAACGAAAGGTGAATGGTGGACAGGTCTGTTTCACAAGCTCTGTCCTCCTAGGCTTCCCTGAAGACAAACCCGTAACTGCCTCTTCCCCAACCTGCAGGTTAGGTAAAAAAACTAAAAACATTTCAGTATCTGTACTCTCTGTGTTCTTGTAGTATAAATACGTGTATCTTAACTGGTGACTATTATCATGTATATAAAGATTAGAACAAGTATTTCGGCTGTTGTTTTTCTTCATAATTGCTACACATATTCCTAGCTTGTGTGTTGGCCATGTGGTCCATGTCCTCAGGTGAGTACTGTTCTACCCAGAGAGCCAGGAGACTTCATTGGCCAGGCTGTAGCCTGCACCTGTCAGGCTCTGGCATTAGAACCTCTCTATTTAATTACATATCGCTTTTTAATCAAGCCCTCCCAAATATCCTGTGGTGAAACGCAGGCGTGGACAAGATGGCCCAGTTTGAGACAGTTCCAACTGGTAATATTAATACCAACACCGGTCTTTATATATATTTTACATAGGTCTCACCCATGGCTACTTTAATTTGATAATGTCATGTCTGCAGGTTGTTTATGCCATATCATTATGACATAGACACCGATTTCAGGATGAGAGTCTCTTGACTACAGTCTAATTGTATTAGATATATTTGAAGGGCCGGATAATATTTTCCTTTAGAAAACATTCAGATGAACACAGCCGTAGGTTTGTATTTTCAGCCTCCAGGTGGGTTCAATGGGGTGTGCAGTCAGATGTCCATTTATCTTTTTCTGTGGTGCCATAAAACATTCAAAGGCATTAGTTATTTATGGATACCTTTTTTAACCATCCAACATGCGAGTACACTTCACGAGTCCCGACTGAGTTTGAAGAAACAGCTCTTTAGACTGACTAAGTACAAAGTGTGTGCTTCACAGCACACATGCTGTGGTACAATATTTAGAATGGGAGTTTGAGACAGGGCAGTACAAGCTTGGCTACATTTGAAGTTATGTAACAATAAGCATAAGCTTCATGAATCTACATAAGCAGGAGATTCATCAAACAAGTCCAAACTACATTTTCAAACCAAAATTTGTCAAGATCTATCTTCATGTTGTAGATAGAAACGTAGTTTCACATTGATATTGCTGTTTTACCTCTCGGATCAGTGAATGAGCAGGGCAAGGAGGAGCCCTGCTGCTGTTCTGTCAGCTTGTAGACAGAGACTTTCACACCCACTCAACAACGATGACCGAGTGCATCTAGGCCAGTTAGCATCTGACATAACAGATGAGGGCCTGTTCTCTAGTACTGCTTCACTCACATTTTGTATGTTCCAAATTCAACTAAGGAGTGAACTCAACCTCCAAAAGAGGGATGGAAAGCGAGAGAGGAGAGAGAGAGAGAGAGATATGAAGAAACCATTAAAAGGATATTGTAGGCTACCTGGCACCAAGGGACAGTGCGTTTTCTCATTTCGGAGACTGATCACCGGGGCCCTCCACAGTGAGGAAGAGGTACTGTGGTCATTGGGCCTCTGAGAGCTGAGGCAGATCACTCTAATGGAGTCTGCAGTTACATAATAAACAACGTTAGAACAAGCAGGCAGCCCACGACAGACACTTTGTGGTACTATAAAAAGCTTTCACCCATAATCTGGATTTATTCGAACCAATATTCTGGTTTGGAGAGGAACAAAGAGATGAAATTCACAGGGAGTGAGGATTACGGTAAGGACCTTTCAAGAGGAAAAGCGTAGGCACATCCTGAATAAATGACCTTGACTATGGTACTGAGTCATATTAGTGTCAAAACAGGGTGACGTGGATGTTGTTTTTCACAGACTAGGTTTTGGCTGGCGCATAAATCAAAGGTACCAAATTTATGTAGAACTTATGCAGATCTACACATATCAGTTAAACAGGCCAAAAAAGCAAAGCTAACCACATTTAATTATTTTTATAGTGTTTGACTCATTCCATTAACCAATGCATGTTCAACTTGTACTGATGCCACTCAACAGCCTGTCCTAATAACTCATGGAACTTAGTGTCTTTGAAGGTCTAAATTAGCTACTAGAACATATCTTTAATGAGTAAATAATATGCAAGAAACGGCTGGTCAGAATAGGCATTTTTACGTTTGTTCTGTTAACTCAAGGATTTTGTGGGTGGCACGCTAATATGCAACATGTCCTCCTAACCCCCCCTCCTAAATTAAGCGCGAATTCTTGGCATGTCCGTTCTCTCCAATAGAGGGGAAGAGAGTCAGGGAGCGGATACAGGCAGGACACAGGCGGCGCCAACATTCACTCACCCACATAATGTCTGCTGAGCTGAGTCTCAGCGTGCCAACCTGGCAGGGTAAGCCCCCAGCCCCCATCGAAGGCCAGACGCGCCACAGACCCTCCTCCGCTCCCCCCCGCCCACACTGGCCACTTCTTATTGCCTATGTAAATAGATTCCAATAGAAAAACTACCTACCATGGAAGTGTGCATTCTATTATAACAGCCACACGTTTCTATTATGGACTGGAAAATAAATTATATTTTCTTAACGAATACTAAATACCAATACACTATACATGGAAATATACCAGGTAA
Source organism: Galaxias brevipinnis (assembly GCA_036023535.2). Lineage (NCBI taxonomy): Eukaryota > Metazoa > Chordata > Actinopteri > Galaxiiformes > Galaxiidae > Galaxias > Galaxias brevipinnis. Next base: position 7,129 of record JAVQIZ010150732.1, on the reverse strand, counting down.
ACATGACAAGACACAATGGAAAGTTAAGGAACCATAAAATACTTTATTTACTCTATGACATAACTCTTACCTACTGCAGGGCTAAAGTACATACCAAATAAAAATCTAACTATCAGCATTTTTGGAAAGTACAAAAGAAAAAAAGGTGTTAGCACAGTTAAGTGAATAAACAAACATGTTTGATCCACTCTCCTTTCCAGTGACTTGCTTTTCCTCAACAAACACTCACATACACACATTCTATGTTGTGGCAAACGTGCATAGAAAGACAAAATGAACAGACAAATGCACATATATTAAGACCACATGAAGATGCAGTGTTTTATACACAAACGACCTCTTAGGTTTGAAGCACCTCACCACTTGTCTTTTAGAATTAAGCCTATTAAGTCATGCAGTTATAGGCACTGATGAAGTGAATTGGTAACAAGTGTTGTAAGTCTAAAGTCAGAAAGCTTACAATGTCAACATAAGATGGCTGCAGTGCAAACAATTTTGAAATACTTATTCAATCGGTAGTACATACTAGAAGGTTTTGGTACAACTAGTCAAAGGGGGGGGGGGGCATAGCAATATTGTTCTGTGCACATAACAGTAATACACACAAAAACTTTGTCATAGATATTAATGGTCCTTGCTTTCAATGTTGCCAAAAGCCAGGATGACCAAGGGTTTAGGGTTGTTCGTTTTAAACGTAAAATTCAACTCAGAGGCAGTTAACCAACAAAACAAAGGACAGTTGGAAGGCAAAAATGGGACTTCATTTTGCACAAAAACGGTTCAAGTGGTCCCTGCTGGATGTTCATTCAAAATGCCCTTAATATTCTTACCAACAAAAAAGCAAAACCATCCATCTCTAAACAAAGATTGACATGCCTTACAAAGTCACTATCAGCTTATTAATATAGACTACACATGGCCTTCACATATTGGTTGGTAAAGTTAATAATTCTGCACATGTGGCTCCCTTAAAAATCTACAATTTAACTAAACTTTGTGTTTAATGTGACAAAAAGAAGACAGCAGCTTCAAATAAGAACTGAAAATAAAATGGCTATAATAGCTCACTCAACATCTTCTATTAACTTACGCTAACCAAACAACTAGTTCATGACAATGTAAAGCAGTATATTTGAGGTGAATATATGTAGGATTAGAGGCTTTAAGAGTGTTTTATCAGAACGGAATTACTGAACCCTCCTGGTGTTCCCTGATGCAGTCACATCATAGCACCATAGTGAAAGGAAAGGCTTGGACTTGTAGTGGTTCTGCAGTGAAGGCATTCAGTTATAAGACCAGCCAAAAAAACATGAAAAAACATGAAAAAATGTAAACCATACCAAGTTATCATCACATAAAGTGGTTGCATGTCTACTTACATATAGATAGTATACGGTATAACTAGTTGATGTCTTGCAATTACATTGTGGTCGTCTCCATCGCAATACAGAATTCCCATTACTAGACACCAAACAAGAAAAGCTGGAACCTCATCAAAGTGGCCACAGTTTGCAGTTGGTGTGACTCATACTGGGTTTCCTATCACGTGTGGGCTTGTCAGTGACTAGAGTGCATGCAAGTGTCTATGTAGGTGTCAATACAATATTCTGTAGCTGACCAGCTACAATATTGCTCGATCTGTGGGTTGCCAGATTGGAAAGAATCACCTATCTGTGGCGTCTCCGGACGGGAAGCCGTGGTCTTCAGAAATGAGCTGCTCTCCTAGAAGAAGGATAGACATGGCATTTGTGTTAGAATACAATTTTATGCTTTAAATAATACTAAACAACAGGGTGTGTGTGTGTGTGTGTATATGTATGTATGTATGTATGTACATATACATACATACATACATATTTTCTTTTTGTGTAACCCATGCTAAATTCTAGCAACGCCGGTTTCCTGTCGAATTGCAGTTTATTTTATGCGTGGCTAAGATTTCTGTAACACGGATTTATACAATATCTAAACAAGAAACACTATTTACTATAAGTGGGTCTCAACAGAATAATAGCAATTCAAACCGTGCGCTTGCATCTTAGTGTAGGCACCCGAGGTAAATGACAGTTGTGTGAAGGGTAAGACAAATGTGTGTATGTGTGTGTGTGTGTGTGTGAAGTATGTGTCACCTGCGCAGGGCAGCGGCCGGGTGTCATAGCGACAGTCGCCTGCCTCCAGAGACATCACCTCGTCCTCGTTTTCCGTGTCACAGTCGATCTCACTGTCGCTACTCATGCCAGGCGATAAGTGGAGGGGTGGCTTCGGGCAAGCGTGACCTGAGAGAGAGACAGAAACGGCACCGGGATTAAAAACAAACACGAAAAAGGACGGCAGTCCAAACCCTCTTTAAAATGTTCACTACAACCACACTGGAGCCCTTCAGAGGAGGGGGGGGAAGGAGGAGCGGCTTCTGACCTTCCTCGGGGTGCGAAGAGGAGGATCCCTCGGTCAGGCAGAGCAGGGACTGACGGAGGTCCCCTGGGCCCTCCGAGTCACAGTCCACAGAGCTGTCTGTCAGCAGGGACACCCTGTCAGGTGGGCGGGGTGGAGGCAGAGACAGGAGAGCAGAAGAAGAAGGGCAGAGGAAGCATGGGTGAGGTTTAGATAAGGAGATGAACAAAGGTTGGACAGCACTCAAACTATTTGTCAGAAAAAGCTCAGAACACACAGCGGTGCCCGCCTACGTATAGTCTTGCTTTGTCTAAAATAGTGTATTGAGGTGGCATGAAAGGTAAGCATCCATCTTGTTGTCACGGGTCTATTCTCGTAGACAGTAGACCCAAGGCAGGGCTGGCACAGTAAACTAATCAAATTAAATTAAATTAAACAAACAATCCTCTGGGACAGTGCACTAATCAACGACTTTAAACAATTAGGGTGGCCCACTGGCATTACTCATTTAGATCAATTGTCTTTGGCAAGGGTATTGTCACAATTATTTTGGGAGAGGCTTTTTTGGGCTTGATCACAATGTCTCAAAGCAATGATAGAAATAAGGAGGGAAGCAATTACTTATCATAATAAACTGCAGAACTGAACTATGTTAGACTTACTGGAAAGTCAGGCTACAACAGATATGCATTGAAAAGAACACAAACTACATTCTTACGCATGTTCAAAGGTAAGGAACACACACACTTGCATCAAGACTTAGTGTTGTCAGGTTTAGTCCTCACAGCCAGACCCGTTAGTATCAGAACCAGTGCTGTGTGTGTGTGTGTGTTCCGTCTTACCCTGAGGGCTGAGTCTGGGAGCAGTGGCCTTTGGTGACGGTGGAGACAACAGTGAGGCCCCCGAGAGAGGAGTAGAGGTCGACCCCGTATAGCTGCTCCTCCTCCTCCTGCTCCCCCTCTTCCTCCTCCAGCTGCTGCTGCTGCTGCTGCTTGGAGCTGCAGGGCTGCTCTGAGGAAGAGGAGCTGCCCAGTGAAGGAGGGGAGCTGTTCATAGCGCAGAGCTTCAACCTACCTGGAGGACAGACAGACAGACGAAGGGTTTCACGACGCCGTGACATGTGGTCTGGAGCCGCTACGGGGTCTGATGTTAGCTCAAAAGGAGTGATCAGTGATGTTAGGAACACAGCTCGGTACCCAGTAAGCACCACTATAGTGTCCACCAAGCCTTCCTTACCCTGGGCTAGTGCGGCGTCCTCCCTGTCCCCGTTGTGGTCGCTGACCGCGTCACCCCCAGCCTGGTTTCCTCGCAACTCCTCCACACCCCCAGAGTTCCTCCTCAGCCCACTGATGTCCTCCAGCTTGGGAGAGGGAGTCTTCTTCCCTGAAAACATGAGTAGTTGTTGTGAGGGTCGGTTGTTGCCGCGTGCAGTGCGGATTTCTCGGCCACCATACCAAATCACAATCTCAATTGTCAGAGTTCTCGTTCCATAGCCATTGCAAACGGTCCAGCGACGGCTCACCTGTGCGCCCGCGTCTGGGAGCGCCAGCCCCTTTCACCAGCAGGTCCAGCTTGCTGGGTTTGCGGCAGGTTGCCAGGTCAGCGTCGGCGTGGTGCGAGGGCCCCAGCTCCACGCCGGCCGCCCCGGAGGGTCCGGCCCTGGCCTCGCCGGCTCCCCGCGCTTCAAGCTGGCACTTGACGTCGGACATCTTGCTTCGCACCTCGGCCATCTGGGCTTTGAGCCGGATCAGCACCCCGGAATCCGGGGCGGAGCGCCGCACCGCCTGGGGCCGACGCTCCCGCTCCGTCCTGGAATGGGAGGGCAGCTGGACTAGAGAGAGGGAGCCCAAGGGGGAGAGAACGGGGGGGGGGCACATATTTAAAAAAAGGTATCACTTAGACCAGGGTGAACGATTCTTTGAGCTGGATCGGCAAATCTAGTGAGGGCAATTCTTGACCATACGCCGTGCGCATGAAGAACCACCCCCACTAGAGGAGCTCGTCTGTGCTGTAGAGGAGGGTGTGTAGGGCGTGTGTGGTGTGGTGGGGTACCCTGGCTGTGCAGCATGGAGGCCGGGGGCCGGGGCTGCAGCCCCCACAGGGACTCTACGCTGCTGCGCTCCTTCAGGTCCAGCAGCTGGATCAGGATGACGGGGTCGAGCTCCAGGAGACTGTTAGCGCCGCCGCTGGCTGCTCCCCGACGGAGGGAGCGTCCACTGGAACTGGATCCACCTAGAGGAGGTGAGGAACGCAGGGCCGGGTCAATGCTGCCTGTGCAGACCACCGAGGGCTCCTCATTTCACTGAAGCATACTCGGTCAGAGAAACGAGTGAATAACGCTGACAGAATGATGGCTTCTATTGAATGATCTGCTGAATAGGCCATAGAAATTACGCAGCCCCGTGTGAGAAAGTCAGACTTTTATTTCTGCCATAATAATCCACTTTGCAGTAGATTTAATGATAAAGCTTTGATGAATACACTTGGAATAGCCTTGCCTTCGCTGGCAATTATTGGAAGTGACGTGAGAAATAAAGAAAAAGGCTTTCAATGCAGAGTTTAAGCAACGTCTTTTAAATGACTTTGGTCAGCTGAGATTTTAAGTTACAAGGTTTAAATTCATATTCCTGCAAGTTTAACAATGTTGATAATAGTTTAGGGCCATTTGAGGAGTCAATGGCGTTAGCTAAAATAGTACCAAGATTTAGTGAAATATACTGGATAAGCCTGCACCTATACACAACATAGGACGTGCGTCTTGAGATACTACTTAAATCAAAGAGCAGCTGAAAATAACTTTAGTGCCTCTCTTCGTGCATGTGAAGCTGCTGCATTGTATTGCTGAGGATCTCTCTGTTCTGGTCGTATTTAAATCCTCCAGTGCTTCGAGCTGCTTGCAGCCATTAGACACACAGACAGCTTAAATGTTCCACATCAGCTTCCATGACAAGCCCAGTGCACTCAAGATGACTCATGCTCTTTAAGCTGTGCACCCGGCACACACAAACACACCCTGAACAGCCCCAAAAGAGGAAAAGATGTGGACAGACAGAAAGAGGGTACACACACACACAGTAGGAGTGAACTAAAAGAAGAAGAAAAAGAGGGTAGAGAACATTGGGAAAGGCCCTGAGTGTACCGTGAAGCACAGGGACAGTGTTACCTGTGGCTCCCACAACGTCATCCGGTAGCTCCCCTTCCTCCATCTCCAGGTTGCCACTGAACTCCACGTCATTTTCCCCCGACCTGAACAAAACGTGCGAAAACAGAGCCGCAAATCAGCCCAAGGTCAACGATGCATAGACCCCCAAGATACAGGTGTAGGCAACCCTTTCGGTTAACAGGTAAAAAAAAGTCTAACTTTTGCCTGGGGCAAGACAGGCAGTCCTGTGCGATCCAATCAGCCAATGGCTAGCGGTGCTTGGCTGGGGCGGAGGGACACCGATGCAGAGAGCACGTTGAGCCAAACTATCCATCAGCATCAGTAGCCCCTTGGCTGAAGTGCCCTCAAATGAGAGCACCCACGGGTTCCTGAAACGAACGGTGTCCCTCCCACTGAAAGCTTTTTGGAATGATTAGGGGGAGGAGCAGCGTTTTTATAGATGCACCCCGTCCCGCAGTCACTGTGCTCTCCTAGGAAGGGCCAAGGACCAATGACTAATAAGCGGATTAAATCCTTTTTTCAGGCATTATCAAATATATTGTACCTCCATTTCCATCTCATTGTGTTCAATAGAAGAATGTGTACACGACTGTGGTTGTGTATCAACGTGAAATATGACATGCATCTGCCAGCGCGTGTTAGTATGTCTATGAGCATGTGTGTGGATTCCTTAGGAGTTCCCACAGGAAAGAAGCAAGTGAGAGAGAGAGAGAGAGAGAGAGAGTGGAGCAAAGCTGCAGGGTAGGGGGGAGGGGAGAGACTTTGGGCTCTGGTCTCTGCCTCTCGAGTGGGATGACTCAGATCTCCAGTGGAGCTTTTCTTGCTACCTCCACCGCATATTTATAGACAAACAGCAGATCAGCGCATCTGGGACCATCTGACAAAAAACATGGGGGGAGGACGGGAGGAGGAGAGAGACCTTCCGGCATTTTAGCGGAGGGGCAGAGCAGCGTGGGCGGACATGTCATGTTGCTGGTTAGTACCCTCTCTCTTTCTCTCTCCCTCCTTCCCTCCCTCCTTCTCTCGCTCATACCTAAAGTAATCCTTACAACCCATATTCGGTTCTCTAAAACAGACTTGGCTAGTTCACAGATTGTGAGTTTTAACAGTGCATCATTTAGTCAGTGTGGTACATCCTATTCTGGTGTGAAACGAACACCAACTAAGTGTGAGAGAGAGTGTGTGTGTGTGTGTGTGTGTGTGCACGTGCAGGTAGGCCGCACGACGAGCCGCAGAGCGTGTTCTAGTTCCTTCCCCCCCTGACAGGCAACAAGAGGCACGATGACTCACGGCTGGCTCATCTGCTGTGAGCTGTCCACAGAGAGGGGGCGGAGGAGAGACGGACAGCAGCACCGACCACGGCACCCTGTGAGCTCCACGCACCGCACTGCTCGCAATACTCTCCATAGTTCAACCAGCTGCCTGGGAATCTATCTCCAGAGCAGGAAGGTGGCACTGCATGGGGGGGGGGGGGGGGGGGTATGGCGCTGTTCGCCCCCACGGCAAGCTAATTTTTTTCCAAAAAAACGGTTTTTCCACCGTGCCACAACAAAAAAAGTGATTGAAGACGAGTCA
>JAVQIZ010150725.1:0-22676 GCA_036023535.2 Galaxias brevipinnis | reverse complement strand
CCCCCCCCCCCCCCCCCCCCCCCCCCCCCCCCCCCCCCCCCCCCCCCGCGTGGGGTGCTCAAGTCAGCCCTGCAGTGAAAAATGGAAAAACTGGAAAAAAAGGGAAAAAGGCAAAAGCTACAGTCGAAAGTCCGTCAGACAGTCCGTGATGTTACCAAAACACACAGACGGCTAGCCAGCCCCTTACGCAGACTATACGGAAAGTAGGGCGTGCGTGTTGAGCCAGTGAGGTCCTCCTTCGACTTTGCCAAGCTAAAGCGGCGCTGCTTCACCGCCAGGGCTGACTAATGTCAGCGTCATTCTTGCCCCAACCTGTGTTGACTTCACAACTTTCTGAGGATTGGCAGTTAAAAGTTCGGGGCCAACGAAGGAGCAAATCCAATGGATAAAAAAAGTACAAGGAGATTTCTCCATGATTAAAACCAGATATTCCTCAAAATAACATAGTCGGAAAAGTCACCAAAGACATCCCTTCTTCTTTCGACACACACTAAACCATAGTCTCACAATAAACTGAAGAAGAGACACTGTCCTGTCTTTGTGGATTCCATTAACACTCAAAACTAGGCTTAGCTTTAAACCACAGGTTGTTATTCTTAATCTGGGAACAATCATCCCAGGCCCCATATAAATAGAAACACACTTGAGGGCACGGAAGCACCACTGTTGATGTATATGTTTATACACACTGAGAATGCTTCCTTTGGCTTTCTTGCCCTGGGCCACAATGTGCAGCATGTGTCTGAACAGATACAGATGTGTCCCTAACAACCCGCCCACCTGCCTCCCTGACCTGCTAGAAAGGGACACACGAGAACATTCTGTAGTAGACTTACCACGGTACGTTTTTGAGCACAGGTCCTGTTCATCCCCGTACAACCTCCACTTGAGCCCCTCTGCGGGAGGCTTGACAGCAGAGGAGTCCCCAGAGGAGTTGGCTATGCCTGGGAGTGAGGCCGGTGGCAGGTGGCTGTCGAGGTTTTCCAGCATCAGGCCACAGTACCAGGTCCAGCGCACCCGGGGAGGCTCCCTGTCACAGGGGTACATGCCCAGCGGTGAGCTCTCCCCTCTGGAGCTAGCGTTGCCCATGTTCAAGCCCAGGCAGAGGGAGGAGCCCAGGTTGAAGAGGCGACCCCTGGTCACCCACTTCCATTTCAGGGCGTCTTCGTCGCACGTGGCAGATAGATAAAAGGAGTGATCCCGCACCCCGAGGCAGCCCTGCAGCCCCTCATGGTAGAAGGCAAACACGTCAGAGTCCAGCGGCTCTGTGCAGGGGAGAGTGGAAACAATGGCAGAAGTCAATACTATTGTTGATTGGCTGGGTCTGTCACAGCTGTTAATGTGGAGAGGGCTCAATCGATGTCAGTGGTGATGGATTTACTGCTGGACTAGAGACAGTGTTTGATTCAGTGCTTTTGGAATACCTCCCTGTGGACACATTGGTGAGGTAAATAATGTCCCTCAGACTCACCTCACAGCTCAGCGAGACATATTTCACCGAGGCTATGTGTCTAGACAAGCTTCGACTGTGTGTGGGTGGATAGATAAGGGAACAATGGTTTCGTACGTTTGGTTTGCTCGTCATCAAGGCATGGTTAACTATTTCATGTGACTTATCTGTTCATCATTGCCCCTGTGAGTCTGGTATATCGTCTCTACTCTACTTGGTTGTCTTGAGATAGAGTCTCTCCTCCCTTGGAACTTGTGGTCTGAACGGGAATTGGGTTGGTTGTGGGAACCAAGTGGTGAAAGTTAATAGAGTCTTCAGAACTTGAGGACATGGGAACTTGGGAGTGACTGTGCTCTAAGGGAACATTTTACAGAACATGATTGAATATTGGAAAAGTCCTGACCCAGTTACCCCTACATTTAGTTTTACTGAACAGCAAATAGAAAAGGTGCTTATTACAGACAAAATAGGATATATCAAATATACAGTACCAGTGAAATGTTTGGACACACTTTCCCATTTTGACTGGTACAGTATATCATATTGCAGATATTTATTTAGGTGTAGTAACAATTGCCTTTTCTATTTATAAAACACTAACAGCCATTTCAAAGGATTAGATTAAGTTTTAAGAATGATACTGGCTGAACTCCAGCTAGGATGGCTGGAATGTCAGGAACAAAACCAAGCTCCCCTCACAAAAAACTTGTGTGTGTGTGTGTTTGTGTGTGTGTGTGCGCTTTTCTCTTTCCCACTTCTCTCAGTGGTTCTTTTTTCTCCTTTAGGGGATAAGGAGATTTTGAAGTTATAGTCTGACAAGAGAAAAAGAAAAAAGGAGAGAGAAAGCGAGAGTTGAGGTGCAGCTGTGATTTTAAATTGAGGTGCGGTTAAATAGGAAGCAGTGATACAAAGAAAAGAAACTCCAAAACAAACAGAAGCCCTCCTCACTGAGCTGTGATCCAGAGAGGAGAAACAGAGATTGAGACCCTTAGCATTCCTACACTACGGTCCTCTGCAAGGGGCCAGGAAGTGGGAGAGGTGGCTGAGATCGGCAAAAAACAGAACTTTCACAGAGACAGGGAGTTGGGAAGCTGAAATCTCTCATTCTGAAAACCAGAGAGACAATGACTATGAGCAAGTACACACTATGTCTGTAAAATAGCAAGTAGACCCTTTAGTTCTCAGTTGCACATAGGTTCTGTGACAGTGCTGTTGAGAACCAAGGCCCTTTGTGGGTCAGTAAACTCCCAGAGTCAGTGAAGTTACAGACACAATAGCCGAGTGATTGGGCCGAGCTCAGAGAGTGTCTATTAGCAGGGCTTTGTGCAGTGTAATCAGATATAATTACCAGGCAGCTTTGCAATGCAGCCTCTCCCATCTCATTGTAGCACCCTGTTGTTAGGCCTGTTTACTGTCAGCTAATTGTGATGCAAAAAAGGTTCGAGTCAGAGTTGTTTTCTTGTCTGTTCGCAATGATGTCTCTATGGAAAAATCTTTAAATCCAATCATTGAGCCTGGGTCCAACATCTGAATGGCTTAACAGTGAAAACTCTGCCTTTGCACGAGGCTATGATTCCACTCACATTAATGTCACATAATCCATAACTGAAATATGAAAAAGATTTTGAAAAATCTGCTTCTATACAGAGCTTGTTGCTTGTCATTTGGATATTAAATCGAGTGTTCAGAGACAAAGTTATTCTTCAATTAAAAGTATTTCCAAAAAAAGTGTCCTGTCAGTGTTTGTCATACTGCTCCAAGATGACCCCGAATATTATTGTTTGATGGCTAAATACTACTAGTCAGATTCATAGGGTTAACTTAATAAAAGGAATTTTATTATTTGATTTTAATCAGGCTTCAGTAAACTTCACAGAACATTATTATTTGAGAGTTCCTATTGACAGTTAATTACTTGAAGCATTAGGATAACATTAGGATAACTTTTGGACATGGTCATACTTGGCTTAGAAAAATTTGCAACAGTTTGGAAAGAGGGATTTTGAGAATGGGGATTTGCAGCCTAATGTAATTTTCTATTTTGTCCTGAGTGGATTCTGAGCCACTGAACAACATTGGTGCTGTATTATCTAAGACTACTACTGGCTGTACCGTAGAAGTAAACCCAAAAATGTATAAATAGTGCAAATGCATTGATATAGGAATATTTTAAATCCCTGCTTTAATGTATTAAGCTCATTCTACACTTTGTGAAATTCTGTTCTCACACCTGTCACTGGTTCAGTCAGACAAACTCATCTGTCTTAAACATTTATTGAATATGAATACACCTCAGTTTTTCATGGTTGAGTCTGCTAAATATTTGAAGCCCCCTGTGGCATGAGCACAAGTACATCAATCCCCCTTTGGAACAGATTACTAGACCTGAGGTGGCAGTCGACGTGGAGACGGGAGCATTTTCCCATCATCTCATCCGACAAGCACATAACCTATCTTTGACCTCAGGTCATTTAAATATACTCCCCTCCCTCATTTACAGTCCATTTGGTGTGTGAAGTGATTAGTGTGTATAGCACACGCAGTATGATGTACGCCAGCAGCGCAAAGACTTTGAATTATCTGCCTATACTTTCGCTAAACTCCTTTGACAGTATTTCGACTTCATGCTAAACTAACACTGACCTAGAAGGGTCAAGGTGGAAAGTTAAAATTCTTGTTCAGAAGGGATATTCAACTATGTTTAACAAGGGCCCTCCTGAGGGACAATGGATAAACCTAAAACCCTGGCTTAACTTTGAACCCATTGTGTCTCATGAAAGTTAAGCCATAACAGAGCCCCTGCTGCCAACCCCTCCATACCGCTGTCCCTTCCCTGCCTCGTCACCTTTCTCAGACCAAAGCGCCTGACTGCTCAATAGAAAGGTTTAAATGTGGAGCCAAGAACATCAGGCAGGTTGAGCCAAAACAGTCTGACCTTCCCAGAACCGCCCCCCTTTTCCTCCACCACAGGCCAGTCTGGACCAGGTCACCCTGAGTGTGGGTGTGGGTAATGGGTAGTGGAAGCTGCTGAGGTCTGGGGGAACTGAGTCAAATGAAGCATTGCGTAGAAAAACATTGAACCCTCAGATACTACAATAATAAAGGGGGAGAAAATAAAATAGAGTTTTTAAGAGTGATTACCCTTGTGCATTTAATAGTTGTGTAGATCAAAAAGAGGAGCCTTATGCGTGAGTGTTGTCTGGTGTAACTTCAGCATCATGAGGGCATTGGAGGACAATTTGAATTTGGAGCAGCCATATCAGATTTTCTAAGGAAAACATCGGAGACCTGACAAAAGGATTGTAACCTTCATACAAAAGAGAGCATGGAGAGGAAATATTATAGTATATGTATCATAAACTGTTTGGTTAATAAATATTCATAATACAATAAGGATTACATATACTAGAAATATACTGAAAAAAGTATACTGAAATATACTGAAAAAGCGTTATTGTAGCAATTTTTATTTAGTTCAATGACACCTCTTAACTTAATTCTATAACTGAAGCATTGCATATTTATAAGCTAAATGTTGTACTCTGCCACATAAAAAGACACCTTGTCATTAAGTTAAGGTATTCTGATTATGTAATAAGCAATTAGGCCATCCATCAAATTATGGTTTACAGCAAACCATTAGAGGATCCCTACAGTAAGTATATGCTAAAGGCAGGATTGACTGAGCTGGAAGAGTTAATTGTGCAACAGGATGTAAAGGTCACATCTGCCCACAGGGTGCCAAATGCAGAGCGAGTTTACCATGGATATGTAGGTTTAATCTATTCAGATATGTTAGAAGAAAAAAAAACAAGAATTGTGGGCGCAAAATGAAATACATGGCGTCGAGAAATACACATCAAAAACACAAATTAAAACCTTTTTAAGCAGACCCTTCCCCCTCCCCTCTGCACATCTGTTTCCACTCACATTTCTGACTTTCGTTCGTGGCATTCCAGAGCACCAAATTCAGATTGCCCAGTCTGCGCATAAAAATACCGCAAATTAAACGTAACGTTTATCTTAAGTTATCAGTTACTTGAAAACAGTGCAAAGCCTGTGGGTTGTGGCCAATAGCCGTAGAACTGTTTAAGTGAATGAAATAGCCTACGTTCTAGCCAAAAGAGCAACATTTTCTTACCTGTAACGCTCCTCTTTAGTTCCAGACTAAAGATGAATAAATATAAAGTGCATTTGTAAAAATGTTGGCAATTTTTCCATGTTTTTCTTGAGTCCTTACTTTTGTCGTAAAATTGCATGTTAAAAACTGCATCAAAAGCTTAAAAACGCAGAAAGTGTCGGGAGCTTTATTTTCGGGGACGGAAGGATGCGGTGAGCGTGCAGAGTAGGCTGGAGTAGAACTTCAGTGTAGAGGGGGCATTACTTTTTCCAGAGCTTTCGAGTCCAAAATGAATGGACACGTTGCGTCATCAGTTACACGCATCGCACTCAAGTTGTTGTTTGTACACACACAAACACATTATATATATATATACATTTTTTTTATATTGAAATATATGTGCTATATATTTACAACTGAACATTTTGTTGTAGCCCATGCATTATATAGATTTGTATAAATTCAGTTGACCATTCAAGGCGAACTCTTTAGTTGCGTGAGTGCTGCTACAATATTATAGTTTTTGCCAAAATAACATAGGCCTACTGCTAGTGGACAAATGGAAAAATGTAATAATGAATTCCATGAGAAGTGCATTTATAATTGTAAGAAAATTCTGAACAAAGCACATTAAAGATCAGACACAGGTTTAATCAATATTTTATGGTTTATGCAATATTTTATGGTTTTATGGTTTATTCTGTTAACTTCCCCTAACATAGGAAAGCCAGTCCATAGCATTTCCCCATACATAATTAAACATCCCTAAATAAATATGTGTATGGCAAGGGCTGCAGGTAACTCACCTTTGCTAGTTGAAGGCAACTTTAAAATCAATTATTTTCCCAGAAAACTGGTTAAATTAAAGACTTAATAAATGGGATCATCCATCATTTTCATTTAACACAGCAAAACCATTAGAAAAACTTGGGAGAAACAGTGCCACCAAATGGAAGTTTGAAGCTTTGGTCACAAAAGTTGATATGGGCATGTGAAAGGAGACATTACCCCCTGCCACTTTCAAAACTATATTTGGGCTCTTAATATTGGTGGCTCTGAGGGAGCCCTGTATAGGGAGCTTGACTAAACAGTGTTTTACACATTTATAAATAGTTCATTGTCAGCATACACTGTTAGTCGGATGGTGGTGGATAAAAACAAAAGCTATTCCTTATGGAGCAACGTACCTAAGGCCAGATGTATGCATGTGTAAACGTTTGAGTACAGGGCCTTAGACAGTCTGTTCAATCTGCTCCAAGCTGAAGCAGTTTGATAATTCATTAATTCTCTATTTTCATTTTTAGACAAAACATCCTTAACACTGATCCCCACTTGTCATCAGTGCAGTGCCATGGCTCCTTCCTGACCGTGGGTAGAGCCTGGGGCTTTGACCCCCAGAACAATGCCTCCCCTCAGGGGAGAGAAAGACAGAGGGGTTTGGGTGGATGGATCACGGCAGGTGGAGGGCTACAGGTTCTCCTCTCACCCCACCTATCATCATGCCTCCTTCCTGACCCCCTGCCAGCAACCCAGTGGTTCCTCTGGGACACGGCCTGGCAGGGTGGGATGCTGTGGGAGGGTGGGGGTTGTTATCAGGCCTCTCCCCCATCCAACCCTTCCACTCAACTCAGTCAGTATGTCAGTCAGTTGGGCATGGCCTCAGTTGGAGGCGCTGCTGTTGGATGAGCTGGAGGTGGAGGCTATGGCCATGCCCGAGGCCCCAGAAGTGGCCACTGACTTTCGGATGTGGGGCATAAGGAAGGGGTCACTGGCCAGCTGATGTACATCAATTCGGTCCTCCTTACGATAGATCAGACATCGCCTTATAAAGGCCTAGGGGAAAGGGAAGGATGAGCAAGAGACAGCAAGCCACATAAAACATATGCAATTTATGTTAAGAGAAATAAAATCAATGTGCAAAATAAACAATGACTGAAGCATTGGAAGGCCAAAGAGACCCAATATTGAAGTGCAGAGCTAGTAGAAGAGTATAATTTAGTGGGAGTAATGGTGGTAGAGAAATTACAATACCTTTGCTTCGGGGGTGACTACTGGTTTGGGGGGAAACTGCACCTCAGTTGCCTTCAGTATGGTGTTTTCCTGTAAAATGTCCTGTTGAGACTGGTTATGTCCAAAGGGCTGTGGAGAAGCAGACAGCAAAGGAGCAGAAAACACAACACACATAGTGTAAGTTCACTTCTGGGAAGCCTGGCTGTAAGATCCAGAACCGATAGCGCTCATGTGGTATGACACCAACGCGTAGGCTGTTAAGGAGCAATAGGACATTTTGTTTAGAAGGAAATCATTTGAACGTCCTACATTTTTTTTGGCCTGATGTGGTCTCGCAATTTCTTATAATTTTGGCGAAAGTAGGAATATCCTTTTTTTTCTACCTTTTGATCCAAGAGCTTTTTAAGCTAGCCATCTCTAAACATTCCAATAACATGACTTCAAAATGGAAGAGCGTTGAAGGGAAATTCAATGACAACTTTGCACTTACAAAAGATTGACCTTTTTTTCTAACAGATAAAGATAATTTAAAATTGTTGGTAAGTTGCTAGCACAGAAACACACACAAGATAAGTGTTTTCAACCCTTTTATTGTAGGATATCCAAAAAAAGATTGGGATTGCCAGAGCATTATTGCTAATCGGTTGATGTCAGACCCAGTGGAGGCATAGCAGAGAGATATGATGGGCCTGGTGCTGGGGGTTATTTTTCAGAACTTTCTGGAGCGAATTCATAAGGAATGGATTGCAGCCGCTCATAGCACCATGAATTGCGTATCATTTGCACCCGCTATTTGCTCCGTCTAAAGAACCAATTCAAAAACGATTTTGCGCTAATGATATGGCAGCACAAACACGGCTATAAGGTTTTGCTGCAAAGTGCAATTTGTCCCTGTTTTACATCTGATTGCGATTGTCAGCGTGGCCAAGCATAAATGTTGCCTTTTCACCAAGAACGCAGTAGGCAGGAAAATGGCCAAGAGAAAGTGAAACGTCAACATTTTCAACCGCGAGCTGCAAGTCGTGACTGACGAGGTGCAGAGAGGCATTCCTCAAAACTTAGGGCAAGAAATTTAACAAGGACGGTGAGAAACCATATTTAGGATTTCAAATGTCAGTCTGTCAGTGCTGTTGGGTGTTACCAAACGCATACCTTCAGACAGCAAAATAAAATGGCATGATCCCTAAAAAGTACGAGTGTGACACCCCTTATAAATATGCTTCAATTACCCCCAACTCTCTGAAAACGCCAATTATTTCACTGTAACTGTGTGTGGCAGTTAGCACCACATTTTTTGCAATGAGGCTCATTTGCATACAAAGGCAAAAGAGTTCGCGTAAAATGTATGCATATTTCATGATTTAAATATGTGCAAATAGCACAGGAGAAACCAGGTGCTATTTGCGTAGCAATGCAGAGTGTTAGTGAGTGTCTACCTTGCGGCCGTATAAACTCTGGTAGAAGATGACTCCCACCGACCAAACGTCCACCTTGTTCGAAATCTTTGGAGGCTCTTTCCCCACCACAAAGCACTCTGGGGGCAGGTACCTGCAGAGGGACAGAGAGGGAGTCCATGGAGAATGGGCTAGGCCATCAGACTCCCAATACGTGTGTCTGTATGCCACTGGCCGCTCACCAGTAGGTGCCTGCTCCCTGGGACGTCAGCTCCATACCGTCCACGGAGTTGTAGCTGTCGTCGTCCATGATCTTAGACAGGCCAAAATCTGTGATCTTGATCTCTCCGCAGGCCGTGCCGTTCACCAGGAGGATGTTACCTAGAGCAGGACATGCCATTTAAAAAAAGAGGAACTCCTCGTTGGAACAGAGCTGTAGGGGGATGGGAAGCGGTCTCGGGGGGTGAGGCTGGTGTGGACAGGTACCGGGTTTGAGGTCGTAGTGGATGATGGGCGGCCGGATCTCGTTGAGGTACTTGAGGGCGTTGACGATCTGCATGACGATGGAGCGCGCCTCCTTCTCCGACATCAACTTGTGCTGCTTCAGGTAGAAGTCCAGGTCGTTGCCCTCGCAGTACTCCAGAACCGTACAGAACCTGTTTCAGAAAGCGACTGTTATGGAAATAGCCTCAGCCGGACACACCTTTAGCTGCTATGTTTCAAACTAAACTGGCACCTCATTGTACTCATCGCACACCATCCTAATGAAGACACTTACGAGTCGGTATCTAGTGAGAAGTAGTCGTAGAGCTTGACTATACGCGGGTGGTCCAACTCTTTATGGATTCTATACTCTCGACATGCATGTCTGAAACAGAAAGACAAATGGGTTGTATATTTCCTTTATATTTGGACAATTGTAAGGGGCAGGGTAAGGTTAAAATAACATGCCTTACATGTTTGCACTCTAGATGTGTTTGCACATCAAGATAAGGAGTAGAAAAGATAGCGATTTGAGTTTCGGCACTCACTTGTGATAGTTTTCCTTCTTCTCGTCCCTCCAATTCTTATTTAGCTGGTGGATTTTAACGGCAACGTACCTCTGTTCTGTTATGTCAAAGGCCTGGAAAAAAAAGAGGATGCGCTCATGATACAGTTGCATTTCAGGAGATCTTTGCTTACAATGACAGTGACAGTGCTTCCTTGGCAACAACACCAAAACGTACTCGACTAGTGTACAAGAAATATTTGTTTTGACAAAACGGGTTTCCCCGATAAGAGAAAGTGAAAGACACACGTCATGCAGACAAAGAGAGGACAAAGAGAGGACTCTTACCTTGTAGACTTCGCTAAAGCCCCCTCGGCCAAGTAAGTGAAGTAACAGATACCGGTCGTTGAGTGTGGGGTGGTCTTTGAACCTGGACGGGAAAGAAAAGCAGCACATTTAGACCTATCGAGAATTCCATCCACAAAGCAGTGGTTTTGCCATTCGGTGTCAGTGCCACACCACAGGGAACCCACGTGGAGTTGTCTTCGTTGTGGATCCTCTTGAGCTCGCGGATGTGCAGGTTCCGTACTCGCTCCAACCTCTCTAGCTCCGCCTGAATCTCTGCCTCCTCCTAAAAAGCCCAAATCAACCACGTGGTGTTGAGACAGAGAGGGAAACAAGAGGCAACAAAACACCGTGCCACGCAACTGAACCAATGTGTAGGCGCGCGGTACCTTCTTCAGATAGCCGAGCCTCAGCTTAAAGATCTCCTCTTGCTCATGATACTCGGCCTGGGATAACCTGTGAAGGCAGCGCTTACGTAAAGGGACTGAGACGCACAACAAAAACACCCACCACGACACCGAAGCATTGAGATTTCAGAAACAACTAAACCAGTGCGTACGCCTCGCTCTCTATGCCGTTGCTTTTGCTCTTGCGCTTGTTAGGCTCCAGGCTGAGGGGAGGGGTCTGGGCCATGGAGGGCGGCTTCCTCTTGGCCAGCAGCTTCCTCTGCCTCTCAATGTCCTCTCGCTGAGAGTTGATCCTCTCCTGTTGCCTGGAAACAACACAGGTGATGAGTGTGTGGGGCTGCTCAGTAGGCTGCATCAGTCCTGATTATGTCAGAGGGAAAGCCAGGCACACGGCTAATAAAAGACAATGGTGGGAGCGCAGGCGACGGAGGAGAGGAAACGGAAGAGATACAAGGCAGTTACACATCAGCGTATAGGAGCCTTACTTGATGAGATTCTGAAAAGCATATCCGTCTGTCCATTGTTCTGTGAAGGATGCTCCGTGTCGGACGGTGGTGAAGTGGCCCAGGCGAAGCCTGTCCTGCATGCTCTTATCCCGGCAGGCCATCTTCTCCTGTTTGGACTGACGGAAGGCACAACAAGAACGCTTTCAAGAGGCTTCTGTGACATTTCAAGAGCCTTTTGTGACCAACCATTGATTCAACACAACAGCTCGACGATGCCTAATCCCTCGTCCTTCAGAGGAACCTACCTTCTCTACTAGCAGCTTCTTGCTCATGGTCACACATTTGTTCAACCTTTCCTTGTACCGCTCCAGCATCCTCTGCTGCTCATCAATCTGTCTCCGTAGGTCACAGTTCGTCTGGAAAAAAAAAATACACGCAACAATACCTAAATATACACGTATCAACAATTAAAACGAAGAGACAGTTCGGCGCTTCAGATTTACGCTAGGCTGACACAGAACATTAAATACACATTAAGGGAACACAACGATGTCTCCCTTCCAATGCCAAGAACCCTCTGCTCTGTTAGCACAGCTATGGGATGACAGGTGGTGTGGCAGTGATAGAAGGTGTAAAATAGTTTGTACCCGCAGTAAATCGTCTATTCGGCCCTCCTTCTTCTCCAGGTCGGAGTTCTTGTTATTCTCCATTGCTACGAGTTTCTCTATGGTAAGGTCAGACTGCCGAGGGAATCAAACCAAGATGAGAAGACATCGATTAGATCCAGCGGCAGCACAGAGCTGCTAGTCCAGCTAACGAGAACAAGTCGAATCCCAGATGCCTGGCTAGGGAGCCAGGGGTAGGTGTGAGGTACCTGCGTGGTCTTGTGGAGCTGAGATACTGGCTTTAGGGAGTAGGACGAGTGCTCTGTGTTGGCTGAACCCATGGACGAGGGGCTTCCCTGCTGCACCTAGGAGGCAGACACATTGAACAGCTCAATACATTTAGGACCGAGTTCACAGAGTGCCTCCTGGTGACTGTCCAATCAAACCACCGGGGGGGGGGGGGGGGGGGTTAAAAGAAAGACCGGAAGCGAAGAAGTGGTGCGAAATCAACACTAAAAGACCAAAGGGAGGCTGAAGATGAGAGACCCAGCATGCTCACCATGACAGGGGGGTTGGAGAGGGAATGTTGTGGGGAGGAGCGGACCACTAGAGGAACGCCCCTGGCAGGACTGGTGCCAGGACAACAACCTCCCGCAAACTGACAACCACAGACAGACAGACAGACAGACAGACAGACAGACAGGAAAGATTAAGAGGAAGTTCAGACAAATAATAAACACATAAAGAATAACTTATTCTAATTCAGTTTGAAGAAAGTATGGACAGTCAACTTTAAACCAGAAGCTGCATAACAACAGAAACACGATACAAACATGATGGTACTCACCTCAAAATAATCACTTATTTTATGTCCCCTTGATCCTGCTTTCCCTGAAATTAAAGGCCAGATATTTTTAAAAAGTTGATTAGTAGAAGTTCCAGCATTCATTAAAAGAAACTTCTACTAATAGAAAAAGATTATGCGGGATTGACATCTTACCCTGGCTGTTGTCGTAAACGTCTGATTTCCGCTT
The DNA here is from genome assembly GCA_036023535.2 of Galaxias brevipinnis. Classification (NCBI taxonomy): domain Eukaryota; kingdom Metazoa; phylum Chordata; class Actinopteri; order Galaxiiformes; family Galaxiidae; genus Galaxias; species Galaxias brevipinnis. Next base: position 9,877 of record JAVQIZ010150725.1, on the reverse strand, counting down.
CCGTGTCCTCTGGTCGTTGGACTTTTTCTCTGGAGTCTGTCAAAGTAGTGAGAACAGAAGAACTTGTGTTAGTGTAGAATACATTCAATTAAGGAGACAGAGGATCTATGTGTTGACAAAGAGAGAGACTGACCTCCAGCTCTTTGTCACTGAGAGAGCCCACACTGCACACACTCTGATTAGATGACTCGTTGTGGCCAGAACCCTGCAAATTCATAAACCACCATAAGAGGCAAGTCATTAATTACCTTATTTTAAACTTCATGATTTAGCCTTGAAACTTTTGTTAATAGTAAAAGGCTAGTGATAGAAAAAAAACAACAAGGAACAGATGCAGATACAGAGGATCAGTCTTAAATGAAACAAGAGTAGCTTTTTGCTACAACACTGCATAAATGTCGATTCCCCTATGTGAAGCATGTCAGTCAAATGACTTGCATCAGAATTCAGAAGGGCACTGACACATCTGGGAAACATTCTTATTCATTCAGGGCACAGCTCTCTTTGGCAAAACCTTTCTAAAATGGCTGAACATCTGAAATGCCCTTGAGCCGGATTCCTCCCGCACACTGTCACCTTCGGATTATTGTTGGATTATCTATGGTTCATCTTTTTCTGTCTTTATAGCACAGTATCATAAAGAATGTAGTAAAAGTATTTTAGAAATATAGGCGCACTATGCCACTTTAGACATGAAATCATCTTAGATCTCTGATGAACACATTTTAGTAGGGCCTGTGTTCCGCTACCATAGGTGTGCAAACTAGCTCTTTGTCCTCAAAGGAGATCAACTTTCCCTTTCCCTATTTAGTTTGTGTGAGCTCAGTGGTGACTGATAAGACGCAGCAGAGACACAGGGCAGTTCAAGGACGGGGAGCAATAGTAGTTCTGTGATATCTTGACCTTATAGACGTCAAATCTATCTCTCACATATTCCTTTCCGCGGCCACTTCCTGACACTACAGCTCTTGTCTAACAGGGTGGTGGTGGTGGCACGACGCCTTAGTGTGAGCCGCCATTTTCTTTGCGGCAGCAGCCATGCCATGCTCTGGGCTCAGCTCTGCCTATGGCTGGCACAGAGCCCACTCCTGGCAGTGACTCGCTCTCCCTCGATGCTCCAAGATCCCTTTCCACAAAAGCAGCTCCATCACCACAGGGTCAGCCTGTCCGCTGTCAAAGAGGGTCAGTCGGTCCATTGCTAAAAAAGCTTAGTTTAAACTGCTGACTTCAGACACACCTGATCAAGGGCTCTATTTCTGCATTCCTGCCCTGCCCTCCCTGCTGGCTGCCACCCCCGTCCCGTCTGTGGCCTTTTTGGCAGGCATTGCTACCCACATATGCAGCTACTTTATCATGAGCCAGGAGGAAAGGATGCCACATCCCACCAGCCAACAAACACAGACACAGCTCAACCTCCTCCATAGAGACGAGAGGGAAGAAACGCCAAGCATGTCCTGCACCATGCAGCTCAATGAGAAAGAGGCAAAGAGAACCAGACAAAGAAACCAAATCAAATGTGTGTACTGGAAATGAAGTACCCAAGAAAGAGAGACAAACAAGAACTCAATCCCTTTCTCAAATAGCCTTGTATTAATAACACAGACCTTAGCCACACCAACACCAGTGAATCGTGCCTCCAGTAGTTCCTGGCGCCGAGGGTCCAGGCTGTGCAATTCTTCCATCATGGCTGAGGCAAGAAAATCATAGGTAGAAGGAGACTTTTAACACACATCATGAAATAAAACAAAGATGACTACTTTAAGAAGGTATGTTTTCCATGATAATTGAGGCCATGGAAAATCAAGTGATCAACCAGCTTGACTAACAATGTTGCTGGTTTTCATCCTAGGGTCTTATCAATGTAACTGGCAATACCTCACAATTTCTATAACGCATCACCTGACGGAAGTTGAAATGTTGGGCTGGAAAAACAGGGCTGTCCGTGATAATAAGTTATAAAGTTCACAAATTGTAGAATTGCCTAATCGTGTAGGTTCAACCACATTCCGCAGGTCGCTTGTATCGGGCAAAGGTTAACTAACTTACATCGTGTCCGGGCAAACGTACAGTTAATGTTGTTAGATATGGAAGGTACAGTGGATAAACTGTATTTTGACGTGTGAAACACATTTGATTTAGTTCAACAGAAGAATGTTTGTAAGAATGTTAATGCCTCTAAGTGTAAAATACTCTAACGACGTTACTTTATTTAATAATCTTAACTCTTAAGTGATAAACAATATAATAAACGTTGCGGTTTTCGTAATCAGCTTTGATATCCCTAGCTGTCTTCTTGTTTGAATATAGGTTATAACGTTTGCTAAAAAAAAATTATATCAAGAGGCCAGCTCTGCTAGTGCCAGCTGAATTACGTTTGCCCCCTAACTTCCCATAGCTTTCAATATTTCATTATAAATGATAATTGTAACTAGTACTATAGCTAGCTAACCGTTAGCTCATAATGGTAAGGGTAGCGAATATGTAATAAATACATAAACAAACAGGCTAGAATAGCTTGTTAACTTCACGTTGGTCCACTAATATATCTGGTTATTTTTAGAAAGGTAAGCCAGTTTTTCTACTTTAATAACATTGGTACAATTTGTTGGCTAACGTTAGCTAGTTAACGTCAGGTTAACTAGCTAATGTAACGTTGGTTTGTTTGGTTTGTCAAAGCAGATAAGTTAGCCAACGTTACTAGGTTAGCTAGTTGGCTAGCGATAGTTAGTTAGCGTGTTGTGGTGCTGTCAATCTTGTCACGCCCCGATATAGACTCTGCAGTGACATGATACGATAGTCAAGTCAGCCGCTTATTAGTCAACAAGATGATGGGTTTTACGTTAACTCTAACTGGGTACATTTTATGTTTGTTGACTACATAGCTAGTACTTACTGCGGTGTATATTTCAGTCCCCAGGCAGGAGGGACAGCTATTGTCCAAGAACTGTGATCCTGTCTGAACTACTGGCTCGCCGCGATCAGCCGACACTCCCAAACGAGGTATCAACCAAAAATCCACGATCTGGCTAGCTTGATTGTTAATTACCAATCACGACAAGATCGCGCACTATGCCTAATATATGCATCAGTCACAGTTGAAGACGGAGGATTCCATTCGAGGCCTTGAAAACCTGGGGGTATCCCGTACCCTCCTTTCTGCACACCCTACTCGGGTATCCCCGGGATCACATAGCATTCCTTTCTTCGATCGGCCATACCATGCCTATTTCGGTCTGTCTTATTACAAACAAAAGCCAATCTCTAGCCGTTTTCATCAGGCATAACCGGTATGCTTTCTAGGAATGGCAGTGCTCTTTTTGTTCCCAGAAATTAGGATAGCTAAATTAAAGGTGTGTCGAATTAAGTTCCAGATTCCGATCTACTTTCCTCTTCAAATGTAATCGGTTACGGAAATAATGTAGTTCCAAATTTTTTTAAAAGAGATCAGTCAGATCGGATCGATTCGGTTCGGGTTATGTTTTTCAATGTAAACAAGTATCACTAAATCTCATATTTTCTCGTGAGATTGTCCAAGTAGTAATTTATCGCCTTCACCTTGTCCTAGCCACCACTAATTTCCAGACCTATTAAGTTCCCTTGTCTAAACATGAATGTGTTCTTATCCTGCACATACCACCCTAACAAGACCTGGTAGCGTAGTTGAGGAACAAATAAATCAAACACTGATTATTAAACAAACCCCAACTTCAGTATGTTCAAGTTTAGTGGGTAGTGGCTCATTACATTATGCATGGTGAATGGTGATAGACCATTGAATGCTATGGTTCTAGATAATAAAATAATATGCTTGTGCATTAAGCAAAGGCAGGTAGAGACAATCACCTAAAACAGTATTTAAATCCTTTCACAAATACATTATACTATTTTGAGAAGCTTACATGTACATTAAAAAAAGGCCTCGACAACGGCATGTTTATTGATTACAATGACGACAAATATGGTAATAAAATTTATTTATCCAAAGGTAGTAAATAAACCATTGGAAACTGTAATTTTTCAAACAATGTATTTTCTTTTTTACTTTAAAACAATAAATTATTGCAAACAAGAGTTTATTGAATGTAAACATTTTGTATGGCGGTTTCCTGCCCTTGCACAGAATAAGCTTTCACTTCTTGGCAGGGTTGACAATTTTCTTGCTACAAGATTTGAGGCTCAGCCATAAAACCATTTAATCAGCATTTATAAGCATTATGTCAAAGACATCCCTCACTTGTATGCTCATCATCTTTGTCTCAATCACAACGGTATGTCCCACTTACATACATTGCCACAAAGTGAGGCACCTTAATTTCTACTCCTGGATCCAATTTTACTTCAGGGATAAGCTTTCCCTCACTGTTTCAGTCCTTTGTCTCAGGTGGTTGGGTATAAGCCTTGCGGTACTTGCATTGGATCCACACCCTGTACATTGTCAACTGCTTGCCTCTGTTCACCTGCAGCCTCCTATCTACAAGGTTCTGCACTTTCTCCAGTCCGGCGTCAATGAACATTTCGTGGAGTTCATCTAGGAAAATACACATTTTTAAATAACATTATGATAACATAATTATTTATGAGAATATATTGTACATTCTATGTTTTTGTAGCATTTTAGTCGTACCTTGTGTAAAGAAATAGACCCTTGTGCCATCCCCCCGAACATAAAAGTTGTCAGACAGGCATCTTCCTGAAAATAATTGAAGTAGAAACACACATCTATGTTGTAAGTTACCCTGTTTTAAATAACGGAGGCTACGAGGTTTATAATGTTAAGTTTAGGATAAGTGTAGAATAACCATCCTTCTTACCTTTTTTGAACCGTAGCTGTGCCATGTCATAGCGTCCATAATCTCTGAGTAGCAGGATACCGCCAGGCTTTAGCAACCGAGCTAACCTGCTGATAGCGGCCTGCATTCTGACAAGAAAAATGTATTATCAGATTTTAGTGTCATCGATATGCGTGCCATGGCAAATGAAGAAAGAGAAAGAGGTATAAAGTGTGGGTGTGCGCAAGCTTTACAGAGAAAAGGGTGTGACGCGAGAGGCAATAGGAAAAAATAGGAAAAAATTGTGTGAACCTTACTTATCAGGATGCAAGGCTGAGAGCACAAAAATTAGCACTATCACATCCAGGCTCTCATCAGGGACAGGGTAAATGGCTCCCTCGTTGCTTAAGTCATGGACAAAGGCAAAACATCTAACAGGGTCATATTCTGGGTTTGTCTAGTGACAAGAAAAACATTATTTAATGTGTTAGTTGAGTGCAAAACATTACTGATACATCAATCATTCCTGTTTCTCACCTTGACCAGCTCAACTGCAGTGCTGGAGAAATCACAGCAGTAGACAAATAGTCCTGGGTCACTGCCGAAAACATGTATCATGAAACATTATGTATCATGAAATTGATACTTAAAATAGTAGTTGGGTATATGCTTGTACATTTGCTTTATAAAAAGATCAATACACCAAGCCACACACAGAGAGGCACATACAGACTTTATTTTATAACAAATTTCAGCACTCACTTGTTGGTCTTCAGAATTGGAAAAACAGTATTGCCTACACCACAGCCAACCTGTAAAAAACACTTAAGTATGTAAGTATGATAATCTAATACAACAGGTAGGCCTCGGTCTTAGATTCTTTCTTGTTATGGTTATAATCTGATTTGTTTAGATGGCCCTTTCCCTAATTTTGGTCTCAATTTACTTAAAGGGATAGTTCAACGTTTGAAAAATATATGTCCCTACCCACCTCTAGTCACGACGAGATGATCAATATCAATCATATGATTGTACGTCCAAATAATGTGTTATTTAGATAAGTAGGTAGGTAAATGTAGCCTAGCTTAGCACAAAGACTGTAAACCAATTGGTATGGGCTAGCATGGCTCCATCAAAAGTGGGAAAAAAAACGTGGTCGGACTCTGACCTATTTTTACAAGACTGCATACCCAACTCAAGGTAAAACTATGGTTCTGCCTTGCAATGTAGGCCTGATCACATGTATCTGTTTCAATCATAATGTCTCGCTTTCACATTTTAATTTCTGCACGTGTGAAATACAGCAGATGCAACATGTATATGACACAGCTTTGGAGTTTGTATTTTGCCACTTTTGACGGAGCCATGCTACCTACCCCTTACCAATTGGCTTACAGTCTTTGTGGGCTACATTTACCTGCCTACTGACCTAAATATATCATTATTGGAAGTACAATCATAAGATTGATATTGATCTTCTCATAGACTAGAGGTATTAGTAACATATCTTATTTCCTACAAAGTTGAACTATCCCCTTAATCAAGCCTCACCTCCAATATGCAGTACGTGGCAGCGGAGCCTGGAACGTCTCCATCTGTGGGAGGTGACGGAGTCACTTCGTGGCCCTTCCTTTGTTCCAGAATGTCAACTGTGCCCGAGTCTTTAGGGCATGATTCATTATTCAGGCCACACTGTGGGGCCAGCTCTGGGAACTCGGTGAATAGCCAGTGACGGTCTTTGAAAAAACGATTCTCATGGATTGTGTAAAAGTCATTCCAGTACTCATGTGCCCTGCAGTCAAATTCCTCTGCATAAAGAATGTGTTGAATGCATTAAGACTGATTTACAGGAGCCAGTTATAGACTGATCTCATACATTGTAAAACTTATTGTAATCGAATTACCCCCATCCCTACCCATATGGAATTGCAATGAGACCAACCTTGTTTCTCAGGAGGAAGTGGTTGACTGTTATCTTCGACCTTCTTTTTGGCAGTTGCCTCTTGTTCCTCTGTCCACTCCACATTGTCCCTTTATGACAGTGATACAATATTGCAGTCTATGTCAAACACAATGTTTGGCATATTTCCTAATATCATCTATCATAATGAAGCCTTTGAAACATCAGACTATTGACGTTATGACGAGTGTTTAGTTGTAGTTGCTTGCATACTTGGTTGCAATGCAAACTGGGTATACCAAGTCACATTAAGACAAGCATGTCGAATTAGCCGTGTAGGTCTACCTGATTAGCCTGTTAAATGACCATTACTATACCGATCCAGACTAATTCGATTTACACCAACTACAAAAATAAGACCGTCTGTAAAAGAAAACATGGATTTATACAGTTTGTGATACCGCACCTACTCCAAGTGAGAGTAGCATGACCGTTTCCTTATTTATCAGCTACTAAATTAGCTACTGGCAAATTTTAGACTACATCTAATATTATAAACATGTCATACTATGAAATACTAACCATGCATTGTGTTGAAAGACTTGGCGAGGGTCTGTCAAGAAACGGGTTCCAAACTGAGGTCGTTTTACGTCTCCTGATGAAGATTCTGAGATTATAGGACCCGTTTCCACAATTACTTCATCTATCCCACCTGTACTATCGGGCGCAGCCATATTGGATTGACGCACCGGAAGAGTGTACCGGAAAGAATGTAACGAAAAAAAAATAGTGGACGCTTACTGGATACATTCCTCTAGAGGGCACGAGAGCCCCTCAGTCGGCAGTTTAATTGAAGGGACTCTTAAAGTTTAACTTTTGAACATTGTTTAATAAACAGCGGCACTTTTGCAAAAAGCAATACATAGAGTCAATAATGCAAGATTACAAAACATGAACCACCCATAATCAAAGCTGAAAACGGTCCGTCTGTTAAGGTTAGTGGTCATGGTTGAATGCAAAAAAAAAAAAAGTGATGAGATTTTTTAATTATTATTAAGAAACAGTATTGGTTTCGACATTTGATAAACCAGGAAAAACGTAGATACAAACTTATTTAATTTTAATATGCCTCGTCATCCATGTAGCCATGTAGTTTGCCTCCAACAACCCCACAGCTACTGAGTGAAGTGATCCCTCTAAACGCAGCTCTTATTAAACCGTTGCAGCGTTTGCAGAATCCGTTGTCTTCCGACTATTACTACCTACCTATCTACCTACCTACCAACCTACCTACCTACCTACCTACCTTCTTTAATTTAACTGCATTAATACCGTTCAGTCTCGTTTCATTAACTTGTTTATACTATTTAAATTACTAGTTTCACCCTCCATACAACCCATGAAAGATAATTCCAATGTTTAGGTGAAAGTCTGCCTAAAACGTAAACATGGTAGCAGTAACAGCCTACATACTGTCTTCATCCCAGTTTCATTAACTCCCAAAACACAAGGTTACTGCAAAAACAGTGATGTGGGCGCTCATGGTGCAAATCTGGTAATCACACATGCATAGAAGCTTAGCATTGAGAAAATTCCCCAGCAGTTTGATAGTGAAAATGTATTAGAAGCAGAAGTGGGCAAGATGGACATCAATCCAAAGATACATTTATAAGATACCGCATATATGACTACCGTGATCAGACCACCAGTCGGTGTTATGTTGCTTTGATTGCTTGCTGAACTGTTTATAAAAGTCCTGCAGGAATCCTACAAAAGTGTAAAGGGGAGATCTGCAGAAATCCAGAAATCCTGGAACCCAAAAATATTCTTATAGGATTCTTGCAGGATATTTTTGTAGGAAAGGTCACAATGGCAGAATAGGCTGAAATGTGTGTCGTTATTACTTTGCACATTGTAAACTCCTTGGGTCACAGTCCTATAATAAAAAATGGTGTCTAGCAATGGCGGAAATGTGAATGTGGAAGATTCACTCTCTGCCATTCATATCCCTGCCCCTCAATTGAGAGGAAAATGTTGTAAAAAGATCAAACCGACATTTCAACACAAGTATCGATATCAATATACAACATACACTATACATCCAGAAGTAGTCAGTAGCACATGAACTATCCAGACAATGAAAAGGGTCCTTCTCCTGCATTCCTGTCCATGCCCCTACATAGAGTCTGTGTCACAAACCCCTGAGTTGTGCTCATAATATTTGGTTAGGAGATGTGTCCTTAGTTTCCCTTGTAGGCCACATTGGTGAATGTAGAAGTGGCTCCCTTGTACAGTGGGTTGTTACCCTATGGAATAAACACAGATCAGTGATAATGTCAGATATTAAAACATGCGTCAATGACAAATATCAATTATCCCAACGCGTATTTCATTAGCTCCCAGTTTGTTCTGTTCTTTTTGATTTGGATGTTTTCTTACTGTATCCCATTTTGCCTTAGCCCTCTCCTCTTCAAACTTATGAAACTCCTTGCGGTCATGGATGGTGACTAGTAGCTTCCAGATGAGCAGACCAGCCAGGCCAAGGAGTAAAATGGCCCCAGCTACAGCCAGCAGAACCACCAGAATATCTGGCCCTTTAGGACAGTCTGATAGGCGGCAAGAGGGAAGAGTGAAGCACAGAGGAGGGAGACAGTGACAAGCGTATCAAAGTGTGAGGTTATCAAACAGATCCAAACATCCACTCCGGTATCTAAACACATGTAACTGATCCCATTGGCACGACAGAGCACAGTCCACCACATAAAGTAAAACGCTATGACGCTGTTTTCTCGAGTTTACTCCATGATTACCAAATACAACCTGATGGCCCAACTGCATTATTACAAGGACAACAAATCAAAGAGAAAATAAGTGGGAGATGAAGGAATGTTTTTGTTGCTTCCCTGCCATGTTTGCTAGCTTACTGAGCTCATTGGTTTTGCTGCAGTGAACAAATTCTGCTTGCTTTGTACCTGCATTGCTGTAGCCTGCCACACAAAGACAGACAGAAATGAACATGCTATTTTTAGCAAACAATGAAACTTGCTCGAATGACCCCTAGCTTATGTTCGATATTGTGGATACATAAATGTGTCTGATAATAAACAAGTCATATAGACTCACTTTATCTCCATCTTGCCTTTTCTGTCTCTTATTTAATCGCCCTTCCCAACTCTCTCGCTCTCTCTCTCCCTCCCTCCCTCCCTCC
>JAVQIZ010150711.1:0-10352 GCA_036023535.2 Galaxias brevipinnis | reverse complement strand
AATAATAAAAAATATATACATATATATATATATATATATATATATATATATATATATATATATAAATACATATATAAATACATTGTTGTTATCAATACGGTGTGACCTCTCTGTGACCTCCTGATTGTGCCCCTTTAGGACAGTATGGCTCTTCTGGAGTACAGGGGTCACCTGGCCCACCTGGAGCCCCTGGATCCCCTGGAGCCCCAGGAGCCCCTGGAGCGCCTGGTCGTGAAGGTATCCTCATAGTCACTCTAGAGTCCAGACGCTGCTTTAGCTCTCTGCAGCGTCCGATTTCCAACAGTCGTAGTGGTCTGTAGTGGCCTGGGAAAGGTCTGTAGTGGTCTGTAGTGGCCTGGGAAAGGTCTGTAGTGGTCTGTAGTGGTCTGTAGTGGCCTGTAGTGGTCTAGGAAAGGTCTGTAGTGGTCTGTAGTGGCCTGTAGTGGTCTGGGAAAGGTCTGTAGTGGTCTGTAGTGGTCTGGGAAAGGTCTGTAGTGGTCTGTAGTGGCCTGTAGTGGTCTGGGAAAGGTCTGTAGTGGCCTGTAGTGGTCTGGGAAAGGTCTGTAGTGGTCTGTAGTGGCCTGTAGTGGCCTGTAGTGGTCTGGGAAAGGTCTGTAGTGGTCTGTAGTGGCCTGCAGTGGTCTGTAGTGGTCTGTAGTGGCCTGCAGTGGTCTGTAGTGGCCTGTAGTGGTCTGGGAAAGGTCTCCTGGACATGACATGGGTTGTAGCCTGAGTCCGCCAGATGGATTATAAGATCCTTACCTGTTCACTGCTCTTTACCATAGGAGACTCAAGACCAGGACCTCCGGGACCTGCTGGCCCCCCTGGTGAGCCTGGTAAGTCCTGGGACATAAAACCCATCACAATCATAAATGCTTAGTCTAACAATATAGCCTTCACTTTACTTTGAATACTGTTAACAATCTATATATGAGTCTGATCATCTGTATATTGCAGATATAGCATCCCTCCCTCTTAAAGAATGTCATGTTTGTCATGTTTTTTAGGATATGGCAGACCAGGGCTAAAAGGAGACAAAGGCGAACCAGGAAGCTTTGTGCCAAACTCAGGTAACCCTAGCCATGCCTTAGCTCATCACATCATGACAAAGAGAATGGCTCGACTCTGATGTCAAATTAAATGGATGATAATACAATTGATGTAATATTTGCTTTACCATTTACACTGTAATTATTTGTATGTGTTAATATGATTATTCTTCCACCACCTTCCCTATTCAATAAAATTGTGAAATTTCTAGGAAAAAATCAATTTTTATTGGCACTGTCATTCTTTCAGGAACGTTCTTTGCTGGACCACCAGGACCTCCGGGCCCAGCCGGCCCTCAAGGAGCCACAGGTCTGTTAGGATACCACACACTCTGATGAATTGGCTCTGTGGTTTAAGGGGTGGCCATTGGATTGCGCTGCAACACCTTTGCTTTATTTATCCACATTTTTGAGCCCAATGGGCCAACATGGGCCTATCACAGATATATTAGTATTGGCGTATATGTTTTACTATATATATATGTATATATATATATATATATATATCTTTTTTTTGTTGTTGTTAAATACTTTATTTAACCAGGTGAGTCCCATTGAAATAGAAATATCTTATACAAGGGAGCCCTGGCCAAGAGGAAAATACCAGCATAAAACATGAGAACACAAAAGTTTTAGGCAGGTGTGAAGTCTTTAAAGTTAGAAAAAAACACCACATAAAAATATAAATGTTAATTGTTTATTTTTTTATCAATTCATAAAATACAAAGTGAGGGAGAAGCAAATCTGTGTTAAATCAACATTTGGCGTGGCCAGCCTTCGCCTTCAAAACAGCATCCCCTGCCTAAAACTTGTGCACATTACTGCATATACATTAGTCGGTATCAACATAGGCCCCAAAAAGTCAGTATTGGTTGGGCTGTACTCAGTTTAGACTGTCCTTTGTATAATGGTAATTTCTGGTCTCCTAAAAAATGAAATCTCCCTCACATCTCCAGGTTCTCAAGGACAAAGAGGATTTCAAGGTATTTAACCTAGTACTTTGTAGGAATAAGCCCTCCAATGATGTATGAATGATCTCTTCTTAATGGCAATCTTGTTAGGGCTTCAGAAATTATAAACATTACATAGATCAACAATAATTGTACTCCACAAGTGAATTAAATATTTCTGGCATTAAATTCTGAGATCATCTATACCAGTTAAGTAGGTTTGAATGCAGGTAATATTGTTTGGTTCTCTCTGTCACAGGTGAAGCAGGCCAGCCTGGTCTGCCCGGGAGCCCAGGAAATCCAGGAAGTCCAGGAAGTCCAGGAAGCTCTGATAGAGGTCAGCACTTTCTTTATTTGTCATGTTGTCCTTGAAAACAAATATGTCTTTTGAAGTGCTCCTCTTGGAGTATGGCATAATGAATATTATAACATCCTATCCTGTGTATGATGAAATGTTAGCATATTGTATATTACAGTCATACATATTACATTCGGCTGAATACTTTTGGGTTCAAGTCTTGCACCATAAAATATTAACTTGATGTTAACACGTTTGTAATCAGCCCCTGGCAATTGAAATGTTGACTTTTTGATGGCTTAATTTGACTGGGTTAACACTACCATTTTTCTTAGTCTTGTTGCATTGACGTGGATGTAAAGTTTGAAGCATGCCATCCAAACGTATTTTGATGTAAATAGGTTGGGAAACAAAGACGATGTGTAAACACTTCTGTTTTGTCTCCTTAGCCACATCTTATAGGGTCAGTCCAGGGCCAAGCGGCCCCCCCGGGCCACCTGGGTCTCCTGGGCCGGCGGGCCACAAAGGTAAACGTGACCTAAGTGTATCAGCTGCCAATTACATGCATACACGTATGATACAGTAACGTCTTAGTTTGTATCACAGGGGAACAACACCAAGTGGTCTTTAATAATCCTTCCTTTGTTCATCTCTGTTTTGAAGGGGAGCCTGGCGTACCTGGGGCCCCTGGAATCCCTGGCGCTTCCAGAGGTAAGCTTTGTGACTGGGTTAAATCTGGTTCATGTTCCAGATACAGCAGATCCCAAATTGAAACATATTCTTTGTTGTCTTCCTCAATTTATTTGGTAGTTGCTAGTTTAGAGTAGTTCCACTATTATATGGTTATTGTACACTATTGACTTTGAGTCAGTAAATTGAAGGGTTAAGTGATGTCTATTTCCCCCAAGTTGTATCTAATTTCCTTGGTATTTCCTTACAGGCTCTGGATCAGTCATCCCTGGTCCTCCTGGCCCCCCAGGCCTTCCTGGTGCTACAGGCCAACCAGGCCAACCAGGCCAGTCAGGCGCATACTCTTCTACGTCTGACATCCGTCAGTATGTCAGCGATTATTTGGGTAAGACACATATACGGAAATGCAGCAAATTGCAACGATATTTTCCCAAGTCCACCTCCCTCAACACTGCCTTTACAATGAGCACCTGATGTAGCTAGCCGTTGATCTAAGTACCTTATTGTCAAACAATACCTTGTGCTCTTTAACTTTCGCAGGCAGGAACAGACCGGCTGCTATTCCAGGCCCACCAGGCCCACCTGGAGCCCCGGGGGTCCCTGGATCCGCTGGTTCTTTGGAAGACATATCCTCCCGTGTGATCGTTTATCTGCAGCGTAAGTCCTCATTCCTTCTCCATAACACTCTTTGACTAACCAGGATGTTGTGAGATAGTCTTCAGTGGTTGTAAACAAAGTAATCAGACACATCACATTGTGTGTCTCCATGTGTGTGTGCTTGTGTGTGTATCTGGTCTTTTAGGATCGGGGTCCAGTTTCATAGGTACTCAGGGCCCCCAGGGACCCCCTGGTCCACCTGGTACCAGCGGCTCTGGAACTCTGACCGTCAACCATCTCATCACCCTGCTTCAGAGTAGGCTGTGCTGTCCCTTATAACACACTGTGATCATCTTAGAACAAAAGTCTTTTTTATTATTGAGTGTGTAAACTGTGACTTCCATTTGATAGCCTGATTTGTGTTGAACTCATCATTCAAATGAAAGCAACTCATTTTATTTGACGTTTTCTTTTTAGGTCCTATGTAGTACATACCTCCATGGGATTGCCATGAACTCAGGTCTGTTTATCTGCTGTCTGTATTCAGGAGATGACGTGAGACGATATGTAATGGGCCCTCAAGGTCCACAAGGACCCCCCGGAGTTCCAGGGACGTCGGGAGTCAGTGGCACTAATTATAACCCACAGGAAATAGCCACCTATGTCATCAGAATCATGAACGGTGAGTTCTAATCTATGGCATATTGAATCTCTATGAATTTGTCGACTTCACATTTCCCTAATCACTTACGTTTAGTGCTACCTACCTTATCTTCTATATTCTCATGTCACTCACTCAGGACCAGATCCAATCTAAACCTCCACCTTGATTGACATTAGCTTTGTGCCTTATAAAATAACTAAGGACTAATTCACTCTACCATTACAATCGTTCCTCTCCTTCCCAGAGCGTGGTGTCACAGGTGGTCAGCCTGGCTCTCCAGGTCCTCCTGGTCCTCCAGGTTTACCAGGCACCACTGGTGTGGACTACGCTGTTCTGCTGAGAAGTAAGTCCACCTCACTGGCTTTATGGATTATTTAACCCACAATGGAAACACAACCTGCATGCTGCCCCTCTTTCACACCAGAGTTTTAAAAGTCAATGGATTTTCTACAGTAAACGGGTTGTTAAACTGTTGAAGTTGAATTCAGACGTTACTCTAATCCATGATTACTTTGATCTATTTGCCTGTTTTAATATTCAAAAATCAACACTACACTAAAGGATTTCTTCTCGCCTGCTCTTTTCATCATCTATCTTCCTCCTCCATTTTGTTTGTCCTCAGGTCCAGAGTTCTATGACATGGTCAGTCGTTCAGCACGTCAGCCTGGTCCACCTGGTCGTCCGGGGCCCCCCGGCCCCCCTGGGTCTTCAGGGAGCTCCGCTACCTATGTGGGCACAGGAGGCTTCAAGATGGAGGACATCCAGCGCTACCTCCAGAGTAAGTCTGGCTATCTTACAGGCCACATGATGTATACCAACCACAGTATACTGGTCAGTCATGTGACTATTGTGTAAATAATCAAAAGTTTTGTAAAGGTCTAACCCTACTTTACATTGAATATTTATATTGATAATACTGGAATGATTTGATGCAAAATTGTATCTTATGTTGTAACGTGCCTGTCCAGGTTCTGGTTTTAGTGTCCAGACAGGCCCACCCGGCCCACCCGGTCCACCAGGACCCGAGGGACCACCAGGTGTCCCAGGCACAGCTTTGATCTATAGCGAAGGAAAGAGTGTTCGTTCTGAACTTCAGGAGTACCTCACCAGTGGGTTTTTAGTCCTCTTCCAGGCAGCAAATATTGCTGACTCCATAATTCACTTTTCTGCTACACATTGATTAGACTATTTCTGCATGCTGTTTAAAACTGGCTAGTGGTGTACATACCTAACGGGCGTGTCGTTTCCTAGGTGATGATATGCGGCGCGCTATGGTGGGACCTCCAGGACCGCCTGGCCCCAGAGGTTACAAAGGAGATCAAGGAGAGCCTGCGCGAGTTCAGGCCTTGCCTCAGAGCTACTCCCATGGTGACCCGCAATACGTCAACGCCGACAGTCGGAGGAGGGACATGGAGGCGCTGACGGAGACACTGGACTACCCCAACGTGGCCTTGAGAGTTACGGACTATATCAGGAGTGAGTCGTTTTCTAATACATCAATCGTTCACTACATTCGAAAAACAACAATTAATCAATTTGACTTCCATTGAGTTGCAATGCCAACTAATCCGAGCCCCTTCAGCTTTGACTTGGTAACCTAACAGTGCAAACTAGAACACTACTGATCTGTGAACATCATTGAGGCCTTATCTATGAGGGTTGCATACTCATTAACTGTTCTTTGGCCTGCAGACCAGGGCTTGTTGCAGGACTTCATGGTGGAGGGCCCCAGGCGGGGAGCGATACAAGAAATACAGGGACCCCCTGGGCCCCCCGGCCCCCCTGGGGCTCCTGGTTACAGCCGCATCATCGGCTCCCACGGCAACGTGACCACCGACCTCATGGAGTTCTTCAGAAGTAAGTACAAGAGGCATTCCTTCTGTAACATTAGACTACCAAAAATAACACAATGTGGTTTTCAATAAGTATTTATCAAAAATGTGTTTCGACATATCCTCCCATTTAGCTTATGGCACCATCCCTGGTCCTCCTGGAAGAACTGGACCACAGGGACACAGGGGGTATCCAGGTCCCAAAGGAGAAAAAGGTAATGTGGAAACGACATGCCTTTTAGTGTGACGGAGGAAAGTAACTTCTACATTACCTCGACCTGTCAAGTTCAAGTCAACTCCATTATCCCCAAAGACAATAAGACAACAGGGCCATCTTTAGTTTGGTTGCCATGGTTCGAATATATACAACCCGGAAAC
The DNA here is from genome assembly GCA_036023535.2 of Galaxias brevipinnis. NCBI lineage: Eukaryota > Metazoa > Chordata > Actinopteri > Galaxiiformes > Galaxiidae > Galaxias > Galaxias brevipinnis. The sequence continues at coordinate 3,894 of JAVQIZ010150711.1, read as the reverse complement.
ATATTGATTCTTTGCAGGTGAGAACGGGCGTCCTGGACTACAAGGACTACCGGGAATCCGTGTGCAAGATGGGCACAGGCGGGAGAAGAGGGACACTGAAGGTAATGTAAACTCTTGATTATCTCTGGGTGCTGACTCACTTGCCAGACTATGTTGGTGCAAGGAAAAAAATTACTTTTCAGCCAGTAAGTTTCTGGACTACTGGAAACAAATAACCAAAAGTTACTCAAGGCAAAGATGAAAACATACTTCTAAATGTAGCCATTGTTTTTCTTGAAAGGTAAAGCTGTGGTCGGTCGACAAAATCGCCGAAAGCACATCGGTGTTTAAGTTGTAAGGAGAATAAGAAACTACCTGCTTGCTTCCTGCTGGTTTTCAACATTAACATTTCAATCAACATTATCTGCATCTTGCTTCATACACATACAGAATATTACACCGCATTAAATTTTTTACTCCACTTTCCATTAACAAACAATAGAAAATACTCTACACACCTGAAAGGATTTTTCTTTTGTCTTTCGAAGTGACATCCCATATAGGTTGAATTTCCTCAAATCTTCGTAGTTTGTAGAGTAATGTGGCTGCTGGTCAGTGTTTTGTAGCACTGTTTTGAAATATGTGGATGTATCGTTATGAATTTATCTTTGAATGTCCTGGCAATTATCAAGATACCACCGCCAAACTACGTATTCTTAATTTTACATTTATTTTCAAGCTTATGTTGTTTTTTTGTCCGTATAACTGTCACTTGTGTGTATGTCAATTGTAATTAATTTAATTTCTTGGCACAATTGACTCAATGTTGCAAATATCACATATAGTCAAGTAAAAAAAAAAAGAAAGCATCAACAATTTAATCTACAAACGGTTTTCTACTGATTGATCAAGCACACAAATAGACGACTAAATGTATATTTATAAAACAGCACTGAAATTGTTTTATTTTGTAAAATGTTGATATGCAGAATATGAACCCAAAATGTTTTTATACAGTGCATCTGTCCTATTGATAAACATTGATTTTGAAATTTTGCAAATAAACACACTATAGTTACTTACATTTTTCATACATTTTATTTATGTCAGAAAAATTCCAAGAAAAATTACTATTATAATTAAGTTTGAAGTAATGACAAGGCATTCCAGACTTAGTTTAAAACATCCATATACTGCCTTGCATGTGCGTATTATTCATATGTAGAATGAACCCACTCACTACAGTATTGGTGCCTGGAGCCATTGTGTGCTCTAAAGATGCAATCCCCAACCTGATAAAAATCCAGCATTCGTGATCTTATGTCTTTGTGAAGGAGGACAGCCTTGACCCTGTGCCAGCATGCAGTAGGACCAGGCATACACAAACATGGCGTGCTTGGAATTGACATGACAAAGCTAGTCTTCTTGAACCGCATCAGTGTTTGGAGAAAATACACTGAGCAATGCACATTCTAACATAGATCAAACTTTGGGACACTTTTTTTTTCACTTAGAGATACAGCTGTATTTTCTTCTGTCATACATGGTTGGAATCAAGTAAATCAGCAAATGATTGATTACAGCATTGTGTTATGCATACGGCATGTATTTTAGAAAACTAAATATACTAGTAAAATATTATGGGTTTATTTGAAAGTAAAAGTAAAATTACAAGTATAAAAGCATGCATTTAAAAAAACAAATCTGTAATTTTAAATAGTCTAGATCAGGCGAAGACGATCCAAAAGTAGCTTGAAAAAGAAAAAAACGGTATTCTCCCTAACTGTCAGAAATACACGTGACAGCATACTACTGCATATTCTCCGCTCAAGAGTAAACAGTGCAAACAATATGATTAAGAGCTTAACATTCCTTCAGCATAAGGATTTAAAAACATCCATGACAGATTCATGAATCATACTCCATAACAATCCGAGTGTGAAACGAACTCCCAAAACAGTAAGGAGGCTTGAATAAAATAGGATTAATCCACCATTTTAAAACATAGCAAGTGCCTGACATCTTTAACATGTCATCAATATGCAAATGAAAGAGACTTTCATGCATGAGGGATTATCATGAAAAAGAATAGTATGTAGTAACATGGACTCTCTCCCATTCATCTAGCTAATAATACAATAAACTTCCTTTTATTAAAACCTTTTGTTGTGGAATACAACTCCATATACTTTAAAGTAAGATTTAATTAGCACAGTATCTAAAATAAATCACTTTACTTACTTACAAACACACCGTACTTAACACTTCATATACCGGACCTTTCCACATACTGTATCAATGCCATAGGTCCAAAACAACATGGCTGCAGAGTAGGAGAGTTAGCTCCAGTAGCAAGTACTACTAAAATGTTTGACATTACATTATGATGTTTGAGAAAACGTAAGCTGTTAACGGCAAAATAACATCCAGGAGAACACCAAGTAATGAGAGCAGCAGGTCACTGGATAAGCTTTCCAGGCAGCAGGCTTGTCACTCCTAACGTCAAACCTTTCTGCACTACGTTTCTTCATCTGCTTAACTTCTGATCGGTTTGGAAAATCACCTATGCTGCAGGGTTTTCTCTTCTGAAAGCAGTAACACATGATTGCGCACGGGAAAGCTCAACGATCCATCGTGTAATATATTCCAAGCAAAGAAAGGAGGGCAGTAAGTGTGAGTGATAGTTTGTGTGTGTGTGTGTGTGTGTGTGTGTGTGTGTGGTCTGTGGGAGTGTGCAGATTGGGCCCAGCGTAACCACAGAGCCAGACTGAACCTCTGGCGGCCAGAGAGACGGTCTCTGACACCAGTACATGGGAGACAGTCTGATAGTACAGCCACGGTGTGAGAGAGTCTGTGTGTCAGTTTGTTTGTGTACAGTCAGGGTTTGGGGGGCTATAAGCCAGAGTTCTGCACACTGGGAATGGCATAGAACTTAGAGACTCGGCTCTGAGTGGTGGGGTTAAGGCATTCCGACTCGCCGCTCATCTTAAAGAAGACCTCCTGCTCCTGAAGCTTGCGGGTGAACTCCTCCTCCAGAGCCTGCAGGGGGCAGCATAAACACACCATTAATGGAAGGGCTGTCTATTACAACTTGTAACAAATGGTTCCAGCAATAAGATTGCGAAAAAGTACAAAAGCATGCACATCCAAATGATAAATGTTAATGTTAGCTGCTGAACAGAACAATGTGACAAAACTAAAAAATTTAGTCCGCACACTTAATAATGCTCCCATGAAAATGTATTAACACCAGGTGACGTGGAAGCATCCAGCTTTTCTTCAGACAAAATAATAAAACTGAGAAACACCTTCAAATATTTAGCTATATCCACTTCCAGCAAAGAGATTCTCATTGGCGTGATCGTAAAGAGGGATGGAGAGTTGGTGATAAAGCCAGTGTACAGTCCGTCGTCTCCAGATTGACAGCTCCTCCTCCAGTCTTGGGACTATGGCTAAGAGGATGAGTAGTGTCTGGGTAACTCTACCTTTTTCCTGGGCCGGAGTTTCTCCCTCCACTCTCTCAGCTCCTGGCCGTGCTCCTCATCCAGCTCCTTGAGTTTTTGGGTCTCGTGCTCGATCAGCATGTGACACTTCTCATTCTGAAAGTCGCAGGGGCCCGTATTATTTTATGTCAAGTGTGTGTATCAAAAAGATAGGTATTGTTCTAGAACTACGACAGCCAAAAATCTGAAGGGGGTATAGAGAGAAAGCGAGCAAATGATGATGATGATGATGATGATGTTTCAAATTTAACTTGCACATAGTGTGAGTACAGGTACAACGAAATGCAATTAGCATCCAACCAGAAAGTGCAAAGAGTAGATAAGGTGCAGATGATAAGGTTTGGCAGTATGTACATATATACATGTTACAATATAGACAGGTTAAAATATGGGATATATGGTTGTATAAATA
>JAVQIZ010150687.1:20000-60137 GCA_036023535.2 Galaxias brevipinnis | reverse complement strand
GGTAGTAGGTTTACCTGTGGTTCTGTTTGTAGTCAAAGTATCCTTCCTGAAGTCCTCAGTCCCAGTTTGCTCTAGCTTCTGTGAGACCCCAAAGGAGTCATTCTGTAAAGACTCATTGTGCCCTAAGCAGAGTACTGCTAATCCACCCAGTCAGAACGCCAGTCAATACCTCGCAGCACTGGGAGATAAAAGATGTTTACCGTCATGTTAGATGTTTCAAAAGAGGAAAAAAAATGACAAGTGCCAATAATTGAGCTACTGGCCCGTCCCCATATGATTATATTAAAATGAGGAATCAGCTGTTAATTGTCAGTTGATTTGCCTCCTGTGGATTTTGAGTGATTTTTGGAGAGAGGCATTTTGAGGCTCCCATTGGGAAGGTGATTATGTTTTGCTTTACTAAAAGAGCTACTGAGAGCAAGGACTCTTTCTGACAAGTCAATACAAAAGCCTGATAAAAGGGGTCATTGGCCTGTAGCTCAATCTCACAGGAAAAATACATCTTTCAGTAGCTGCTCCTGTTACTTTTGCCTGACTCAGCAAAAACATAAATAGCCAATCTCTTGACAGCTTTGTGACACTACTCCAGGTTGACGTTTAGCTTTTTCTGTGATTTCTCTGGTTCCCCCAGTCCACTGGAAGGTTAACGCTTTAGAGAGCAAGGAAACGGGACTAGCCTAAATGTATCGTGTTGTGGTCATTAGTTTCATGTTCTTTGCGTTGCTGGAAAGAGCCAGTGGGCTTGTCAGCGTCCAGAATGGTGTGATCGATCCTAGCGGGAATGCAACTGTTGAAGGTAAAAGATGGAGAGATTGAATAAATGCGGACTTGGTTGACTGTTGTTAAGGATTATTGGCTTTCTGAGAAAATATACGATATGCGTTTTTTTTCTGAAAAACAGCTTTAGGTTCATTCGTTTAATTAGTTTAATTAAATTATTATGTGGGTTTAAATGTCCTCATGTCTCTCAAAAGCACTTTTCTTTTGTGAAAACTTCACGTACAGTAATTCTTTGTCTTCTCTCACCTTTGGCCTCATTTGGCCTTTACTGTGAATAAGTCCTCCTCAATGTACACCTTTTCATATGCATGCATTTCTTTATACTTCTGACCTAATTCTGTAACTTCTACAGGAGGAATACAATCTGGTCAAATAGATTTAGTTTTTTCTTTCCAATATTAAAGGTAATTTTCTTTTTGTTATGATTTGGTTCGGTTATAATTTGGTTGTTCAATTGCTATCTCTCCCTTTTATTTCCCTCTCCGTCTCTTTCTCTCTCTCTCTGTCTCTCTCTCTGTCTCTCTCTCTCTCTCGCTCTCAGCTCGCAAGCAGGAGATAATCAAGGTCACTGAACAGCTGATAGAGGCCATCAACAACGGGGACTTTGAAGCCTACACGTCAGTAAACTTCCATTGACCGTGCTCCCCATCTCTAGTATGAGACCTCTCGTCCTGTCATGGCCGTATTGACACCAGTGTAACCGAGTGCTCCTCTGCTTTGCTGTGGTTGTCCTACAGGAAGATTTGTGACCCGGGCCTTACTTCCTTTGAGCCCGAAGCGCTGGGCAACCTGGTGGAGGGCACCGACTTCCACCGCTTCTACTTTGAGAATGGTAGAGTGCTCCACTCAGTTGGTTCGAATGTGCATTAACAAATGGAGCCTTGAAGTGGATCATTAGTTAACTCGTCCACCTATCCCCTTCTGCAGGCCTGACCAAGGGGAAGCTGCCCATCCACACCATCCTCCTCAACCCCCACGTGCACCTGATCGGAGACGAGGCGGCGTGCATCGCCTACATCCGCCTCACCCAGTACATCGACGGCAGCGGCCTGCCGCGCACCATGCAGTCAGAGGAGACTCGCATCTGGCACCGCCGTGACGCCAAGTGGCAGAACATCCACTTCCATCGCTCAGGCTCGCCCACCGTGCCTGCCAAGTGAGGAGGCCCTTGGTACGCCCACGCCCGCCTGTCCTCTGTGCTGTAGCCTCTGCTACTCTCCTCTGTCCTGTCCTGCTGTGTGAATCCTTTGGTCGTGTTTCTCCAGAGTTCATCTGTTTTTGCTAAGACATGGCTAAAGCATAGACTTTGCTATGGTGTTGTTACAGAGTTGTAATTCCTGTATAATGAAGAAGTGAAGTAGTTGTTCATCGCGTATTGACTTTGCGGCAATGATTAACAACCTTTTTACCTCTTACAGTTGAGAGCCCCCTGCTGACCACAGACTCCACCTACCAACTGTCTGTCACATTCCTCGTCCTATCCCTGCCCATCGCTAGAGGTCCGCCCCTCTCAGAGTGTTGTTTACACATCGTCGCTGCTGGACTCCAGAATCTTGTAAATGTCGCAAAAGAGGAACACTTGAATCCCGACGATATCCTTTTATAGAGATAATGTGTGGTGTCTGTGACTTTGTTCTGAGCTACCAAGATACGTCTTGGGGTAGTGACGTCTAAAACATCTTTTATTTGATTCTGTTTCAATGATTGGCAGATTTTTAGACATGTTTTTAGGTGGAATATCAGCGAGATAGGGTTATGGCCATTTTGGTTGGTATGTATCAAAGCTTTAAGGATTTACTGGGCTAATAGAATACATAAGCTGAGAACAGATTCTGTTTCAATATCATGCAGCGAACAACAGCCCTATCAGCTCATTTGTTTAATATATGGATATTTTTCTTCAACTAAGTTGACTGAAGTTTCATTGGTGATATTAGCCGTTTGGGCACAATGACTCATTTTATATCTGTTGTGTTGCAGAAGTGCAATTTATGGTTACAACTAAAAACACAAGCTAGCTTTGTTTTGGTGACGTATACAATTTGGTGATTGATGTTAATTGTTATATTCTGGCTTAAACTGGGTAGTATTACCTGTTTTAAAATGAGCTTAGTTTACTATCTTTTTTCATTCTGTTTTATTGTTTGCTATTTGTGCAAAATTAAGTATGATTACTAGAAATCTTTGTTAAACGTTAAGGAAGGGGGCTAAGGCTGTTTTGCCTGTGTTTACCTAGATATCGCTACACAGGAAAAGAGGGACATATTTGAATGATAGAATGTATACTAGATATATTGAATACATATATTACTTTAAGGCCGTTGTTTGACATAACATTGTTTTAAAGTCAATCATGATATTTTCATAAGGATCTAATTGTGTAAGTTTAATTAGTTGTTAAACATGTTTTTCTGTGTTCTTTTTTATATTGACGTACCGATGCTGCTTTGACTGCTTTGATTTTTTTCTCCAGTTGAATCATGGAGCAAAGTCCTGGGCATCAGTTTTGTTTAATGCATGACTCTCCTGTTCCAAAGTGGCTCTGTCTTTTATCCCAATGGCAGCCCTAAACCGTTGCCAATCCTTCAGTTGTTTCTGGGGGAGGAAGTTTTTAATTACTGTACCAATTAAGGCCCTGATCACAATTCCAGTCTTAAAACCACGTGTAACAAAACAGTACTATAATCCAACAGAAGATGTGACACTAACACGTTAAATAACATTCCATTGTTCTGGTAATCCACTGGTTAATTCGGAAATTATTTCACATGCAGTATGGGTGTTTGCATTCACAAGTTATTTAAGTTTTTCACCAATAGACTTTTTGTTGGACACTGACACATTCACAGTGGTGTTTAACCACCATATGTATGATTTCAGGGCTTGTATGAGGGAGATGTTCTGCTCTGCGTGTTCCACTTTTTTCACCTCACTCATGTTTTATCTTTTTTAAGTTTAGAATCAAAATGGGAAAACTATGAAAATGTTTTCTGGTGGTAAAAGACTGATGCGTGTTTAAGAAATATGAAATAAAATGTGTGATTTATGCCAAATGTCTTAAATCTCTGTGTAGTGTTCCCCCAGTTGAATGTCAATGTCATTATTGTCAGTTCTGCTAAATGAGATTCAAATGAAAGGTACAGTGCTGGAAGGACACAGTGCTATATTTTCGTTCACCTCACATCTCCAATTGAATGCTTTAAATTAATGAATTAAGTTGGTCATTTTGTTCCTTCAAACCCACCCAGTTAAAGATTCCAGACCAGTATCAAAAAGTAGTCAGATCCTGGGGCTATAATCAGCCTAATTTCCACTCACAGTACAGTATAGTACAAACTGCAGTAATGCTAATCAATGTTTGTTACATTTTCTGGGGTTCCATTTTGAAATTGTAATGACCAGACGATGAAAATAGGAAGTTGAAATCTCCTGCATAACTCTTGTTGCATTAAGTGAGTACTTGATATTTATAATATGCAGACATCATTATTATATGTAATTAAAGATACGTGTACAGAAATCTTCAAATCTTAGGTTTTTCTATTTCTACACAATAAGAGAAGCCATGAAAGGAATGAATGTGGTCTAACGTGTATGCAATATAGTATCCATCCTTTGAGATAATGTTACAACAGTTTTAGACCAGACTCGGACAAACTAGTTAAACAATGTGGATTCAAATCAATTTGAAGTATTTATTAATGGTCTAATTTTTAGACTAAAAGTTTGACACTGATAGGCACATAACATTTTTGTACACTAGTATTACATACTTTTGAAATATGGTAAATATATTGATATTATGGTTGCAAGCCAATATCCTCACGGCGGTCTATCAATTATGCATTTACAAAATAGTTCACGTGTAGTTAAACAGGGTTACCAAATAGAAATGTTATTCACAGCAAATGGACTAGGTGGGATCTAGCTGTCATCCACTGTGGGTTTGATTGCTATGAAATCACCAGACATTTCTCTTGACCTGTCTTTTATTTCAAAGCAATGCTGTTCGTTGGGTTTGGAACAAAATGACAAATACAGCAAACACATTTGACACATGTACAATTTTATTTTCTGCCATGTACATACTGCAGTTGCTATGTCTTGTTAGCATTTTAGGTTTTTTCTGTATGTTTTAGTAATAATTTGATAACTAATACATGCCCTCATAGATATTTATACTGTAAATATGTATATATTGTTATCACCATGGAAACAAGATGCTGAATCATCAAATCAAATTTCATATTTGGACTTTTCTTTTGTTGTCTCTTTAGACCACACTAAAAGTAAAGGGCAAAGTGAGGATTACATTGTTACATAGATAAAGTCTGTACCGCAATAAACATTAGAAGATACTTTGTCAAGTCAGGTACATACATACAGTACATCCATGTCTGAGTCAGATCTGATCTCTACATTGGTGATTCATTGAGAAGCAATACCAGAATTCCAAGTGAAACCTTGTTTGTGTACAATGGCAATCGGTAAAATATGTTCTCCTTCTCCTCTGTTGTCCATCATGAGTCATATCTCCAGCAGCTCTCACTCGTGCATTCACACAAACACTCAAACTCTCACAGTTTCGCATGCTGGAGTGGAGACGGGACACCAATAAATAAATGAGATACCCAAGTAAAAACTGTCCTACTAGAGGGTATGTACTGCTAAATTGACTGCGGGATCAGGTGTGGATTATCCTAACAGCAAGCTTCTCCAAACCCAAATGAAGATCATCTTTTCAGTATTCTTCTATTGAAAACCAAAACAAACTAAAATTGTGAACAGCAAATAATGGGAGACAAGTAAACCACATCAGTCTCCCCTCTCAGCACCAGTCCCGTGGATACAATCTTACGGGCTTGCTTTGATCAATGCCACTGCAGACAATCATGAGAGTACCACTGTTTGGGAGGTGTAGGCGTGGCGGTGCTTTAGCCAGTAAATGAGTCTACGACGGGGATACTGATGTGCTGTGAAAAAGCAGGGAGACGTGCTTGTCACACACATCATCAATCAAAAAGTGAAAACATTCCCAAATAATATACTTTCTTTCGCAAATGGCAGGCTGCAATGTCGGTGAGGACACTATGAGCTAAGACGCACACAAACACACACGCACAAACACACTCAAATATATACATATGGGAGTGGCAGCTTTCATATCCACTGCTTAGAAGAAGTGAGTAAATACATAGAACACGTTAGAAAGACAAGACATTAAGAAAGAAAAACAGTCACATGGAGCGGGACTGGAGATGTGAACTCAAAAGCCCATGTCAGAAAAACTTCACACTTGAAGCAGGAGTTAACTTTGTAAACAGAACATTTGTGTATGGGTTAATGTCGGGGATGAGCAAAGATTTCAGCATTTTCTACTTGCTCTTTCTGACATTTATTTTCTATGTAACATTAATCTCATTCGTGTTTTGGACATTCGTGACCTTTGACCAGTAGAGCTATTCTGATTAGCGCATATACATTTTCAGCATGTGTGTTGGGGTGAATGTACTAAATGCTTTAAAATTGACGTTCCGAAAATCTCCCAGTCCAAGCAGGTAATGTATTCCTCTATTTACAAATCTCTACAGTTGTCCTTCAGCAAGAGGCCCATGCATGAGGCAAACGTCCAAGATGCCCTCTGACCCTTATCCATCTGTTGTTTTCATTATTCTGTTGCTCAAAAATTTAACCACAGCAGCCCAAAAAAAAAAAATTGGGACAAAAAGAATCTAAGCTAAAAATATCACCCAACGACAAAATGAAGAGCTATCTTTGGTCACAAAAAGAGCTAATAAAACGGGAAAAAGCACAAACAAAAAAATTTAATAAACTATGCTGTTCCATTTTCTGCCAAAAATGAGAAACAAAGCTAGTTAAAAACTCAATCCAGTGTTTCCAGGGAATACGCAGAGAATTGGATGAAGGGTTGGAGGGAGGTGTGGCTAAGCACAGAGAAGGCCTGTGGGTATTTAGGTCAGGGCCAAAGGGGGAACAAGTCACTCAATTCAACCTGTTACTCTTTTTCTTCCTCCACATCCTCCTCCTCTTCTTCCTCCTTCTGGGCGCAGTAGCGTTGGAGCAGTAGGTGCAGGTGCTGCTGAAGGGCGTCGGGCTGCAGGGCCTCAGGGGTGTCGTCCAGCCGCTCCAGGTGCACATGCTTACCCTGGGCGTCCCTCACCACGGTCCTCTTCTGAGTCCGCGACTTACGCATCTGGGTTCTGAGCACACACAAGAACACAGAAAAAAGAGGTCAATAAGCAAACAGCATTTACAAAATGACAGTAACAGTTAATGATATCCTTTCAGTATCTGTGACAAGCTCTTAATCCAGGCTAACCTGGGTAGACATCCTTTGGACCATCAAAGGTTTATATTTTGTCAAACATTTAATCCAATCTGCGAGTTAGCCCTCTTGCAAAACTCAAAATCATGTCAGGCTCACAACTATTAGTCAAAAATCCAAAAATGTGTACACTTACATGGAGCAACATTGGTGTTAGTGATAGAGTTACACCATGCATGCACACCATAATTTCAGACTACAAATCTAATCAGGTAGTGTTGGTTTAGTGACACTCCCATGCGGCTGTCCAACCTTTTGACCACAGAACCGTCCTCCTTCACAACTTCTTTCTCTACTAAATGAGGCAGGAGAATTTTCCCAAAGCCTCCAGCATAATTTAATGCCTGAGGTGACAGAGTGAAGGAAAAATAAGTTAAGAGGGATATAAGGGTGGGAAAGGTAAAGCTCCAACATTCAGAAGGCCTGCTCTTTTTAGCCTTCCTGTTATAATAAATATGGACGTCACCTCAGTGAATACCTGCCATTTCAATCAGGATTTGAACAAACTGTCCGTCTGGCCAGTGTACCAGAAAGGCCAGGGACGCCTAGTTTTTGGTTCTACTGACCTTCTCAAAGTCCTCCCTGGCCGAGGGAAGATCAGTAGCCAATGAGGAGTCCCCCGTCTGCTTCTCCGTCCTCTCGCCTTTCACTACCGTTGTCTTGACAACCTTGCTGACTTTTCGCCCCTGTACTGCCTCCACCTCAAACTCTGAGGCCGTGGCGGCACCCAGGGCCCGGGGTTCAGAGAAGGTCACCTACAGAAGTCAAGAACAAGGGTTCACAGATTAAAGTAATGTGTTCAATACACATTGTAGTAATAGTTATCGCAACTAAACTAAATGTAAACATCCTTAATTGTATGTCTATAAAATAGTATAAACAGCTTTGTAGTAGTTAGATTGCAAAGCACATTCATGTAGACAACATAGTGACCTCAGTCTGATCTCCCCCACTGCGGACCACTGTCCTCTTCACCACTTTGGAGACTGCGTCTCCTTCCTCCACTCGGACCATCTCCTGGTGAGATCCCTCCACCGTCACTTCCTGTCTCTCCACTCCGTCCGGAGACACGTATTGGCGGATCACCTTCCTCGTGATCTGGGAAACACCCGACAGTGAAGGGGCAGCTATTTCAAATGAGGGTTCTACACTTGGATCCTTTTAAACATGCTATTTTCAACAAGTACAACCACATTTTAAGTTTGCACAGTACATTCAAATCAGCATTTCATCACTAGTTGGTTCGACAAGATGGACGTCCTTACCTTCTTGGTAACCATGTTTCCATGCTCGTCTATGTACTGTTCCTCTGTCACCTTATGAGGGGGGATATCTGGCAACACATCGGACTAGAGAGACAGAGAGAGAGAGAGAGAGAGAGAGAGAGAGGGGAAGTAAATATCAGTGCTCTGAACTTAGGTTTTAATTAGCGTGATTGGGAAAATATTCAAGAGCACACAAACAATACGTTTGCAATACGTATATTTCAGTCACATGACACAATTTGCTATTATAGTTTTCAATATTTTACATAACAACACATAGTCGTACACAAGAATATGGAAAAGTAAATTACGTGACAATTAAAATTGACTCAGCCAAAAAAACAGCAAATCTGGATGAAACATGATAATAAAAAACAAAACGTGATATGATGTATGGAACGTGCATTTTTAAATCAAACTAAATAATTTTTCTCTGAACAAAACCATTTAACATTAAAGAATGCTTGATTAGGAAGCAGGGGGATTCTTATACTGCAAAATTTCAACCGGTAATTTGAGTAAGTGCAGCACAAAAGAATAACACCACCATTGGCTAAACCTCTACTCCCAAAACCAGACTTGGTCTGGTGCACACAGAGGCAGGATACAACTCCAGCCCATGCTCTGCCATGCCGGCTGTACCTGGATGATCACTCTGCGCCGGACCACCCTGGTGGTGACCACCTCCTCCTCTGAACTATCTGAGGACAGCACCCCTAGCTCCTCAGCTATCTCCTGGGAGACAGCACAAAGGCATCACAAGTCGTTACTATGTGGACACATTCAATGTTACAGCCGGTACGCAAGAGCAAGCAATGCTTGTTCCTTCTTTTCCCTTAAATGTGCTTTCTTATTTTTACGTGTTGTTGCCAGAAATGTTATATTATTGTTATAGGAAATACATCTACAGTAAATATTAGCAGTAAATGGAAGATGAAGAGAAGGTACAATTGAAAACCAAAACAGACAAGCAGATATGTAAAGACACATGGAAAACAAACAAACATGATACATAAATTGGAGTTTAAATCATAAATGCATGAAACGAGAATGGGCAGGGGGAACCATTATAATTTTTTTATTTATTATTATTTTTAAAATATAATAGAGAAACACAGCAAACAAGCATTCTCCCCAAATATTCTCTGCAATATCTGACATTCAGTTGCTGTTAGAGCTTGTGTTCTGTACTGTAGCATGGTAAGTGTATGCAAACATGCAAACACATAACTGGTTAGGTTCATTATTCTGTTGGTTGAATAAGGAGTTGTATAATTGGGTGCATGATTCAGTTCTCCTCTGAGTTAGGACCACCATAACACTGCATTCAGCCTGATAATTCAGCCAGGGGCACAAACCAGGTCAGTGGTGCACTCATGCTCAACCTCTTACCCTTTCCAGGGACTCATTGTCATCATCATACCCTGCACGGTCCCTAGGGGGCAGCTCCTCACACCGGCGCACATTGCTCTCGTCTCTTTCATCTCGTGAACTTTCTGAGTCATAAGCAAAGTCCCCCAGGCTCTCGCTTCCAGAGGATAGGCGTTTGCTGTCATCCACTTGAAGGAATTGAAGAGGGGCATACAGAGAACCTCTTGTGAGGAAGCCAACGTTGAGGTTGTTACCGGGTAGAGGAGACGGAGGCTCCGAGATGTGATAGGTTTCTTCTGGATCTTCTGGCTCCAGCTCTTCCGGTTCTGAGAAGTCCATAAAGGATTCTTGGCAGTCAAAGAATTCTGGGTCTGAGTCCTCTTGAAGACTTTCTATGGCTACTGTTTGTTTAACTTGAGGTTCACCTGGTCCAAATGATGCAACTGTTTTCTCAAACTCTGAGAGCACTCTGTTAAAGTCTGGTGAGAACTGGTCATTGACTGAAGTCAAGTCTGCGGTAGTAACCTCATTAGCGCACTGATCTCCCTGAGGGCTGGATATAGAGAGCCCCTTGTCAGTTAATGGGTCACTGAAAACTGGCGACACTGGACTCAAATCAAGAGGAGACCCCTGGCTATATTCAGAGACCCTCAGGGACTGACGTCCAGAAAATATAGCTTCATAATCTGGAGGCACTAAGAACTGGCTGGACATTGGTGAAAACAGCTCACTGCTGGGGGTTTCCTTAGATGACTCCTCTAGCATGAAAAACATCTCCCAGTCTGAGAATTCCTGAGGTCTGTCAGACACAGGTGACCATGTGCCTAAGTCTGAGGCTGTACTGATTCCTGTAGCTCCAATTTCTAGTAGGTTTGGTGTAACCGCTCTGTGGGTAGTGAATGAATCAGGTTCTGCAAACTGGAGTGGAGATGATATTAGTGGCTTGAAGCTAGATGAAGTCCTTGTCAGCTCAGTTGATGACACATGTGATTCACTTTGCTCTTGTCTCAAGGTTTGTTCATAAATAATACTAGCTTTCAGTTTCAACAGCTTGCTTTGCACCGTATCAAAATCTGCTAGCAAATGGGATCCCTTTGTTGTTTCAGCCTGAAAATGAACATTAGCATTACCTGGATAAGTTATACAATGCGTACAATAGTATGCTGCATATGTTGGCAGATATGAAAAACCTTTTCACAGTGCAGACTTTTGCATGCATCAATGAAGTAATCTGAAAACTATGGGAATATGTGTATCTGTGTATATTTGTGTGCGCTATCAACATGCATGTTATATTCACTCAATAAAACGTGCTGTATTTTCAGACATGAACAAAAGACTACACTTTTTTTTTGCCCGACTTAATTAAAGGAAAGGAAATTGATTTCACTCATAACCAATGTTAGTGAATCCAACCATGTCTGTTTACTCCACACAGGGTTATTCTCGTCCATCACGTTAAGTTAATGCATTCATCAACTGACTGAGGTGGAGGCAGTCTTCCTCACGACGATCATGCTTCCACTCTTACCCTCTGCGGGAGTGTCTGGATCTTTTGTTCACCAGCACTGCGCTGGAGGACCTTCTCCCTTGCTTGCATTCCAGTTTTAACCTCCATTCTATACCTGGGGATCTTTCCTGAGTCTTCTACACCAGCAGCAGGTTGTGGATCTGTGGTTTCAGTTAGGTCAGAGCTCCGGATCCATTGTTCACATGCGGTTATGTTTTCAGACTGTGATCTAGACACTTTTTGTTGGCTCTGTTCTTTTTTGACGGACCTTTCATCCTTTAACTTACTAATAGGGGTTAGAATGGTTCTTGTAGGCTTTTCATTGGTTGGCACTGACACTGTTGGTACAAGACTCAGCATTTCCGTTTTCATGTGTAAACTTTTACTTCTTGCGAATTCCAAATTGAACTCTTCCTCTGATAAACCAGATTCAGGGGAAATCGGCCTAGGACTATCATCAATCCAACAATCTATGGGTAACGCAACAAACTCAGAGTCGGATGTCACCGACAAAGGGGTTGAGGATCTACTTGCTATTGGCTCCATGAAGTACTGAGACAATATCCTCATAAACTCTGGGACTGGGGAGTCAGGCGACAGTTGACAGTACTCTGTAACCGATGACACAGATTCTGGTGAGGACGGCCTTCTCTCAATCTCAATGGCTCTAGATGAAGTGACAGTTATGTCCCAATCTGAATCAGAGGCCATGGACTCAGGTGAAGACGACCTGTGTGTTATCAATGTGGTGGTGTACTCAACTAATGAAACTGTGAACTGAGGGATGGGTGAGTCTGGAGATAGTGACCTGTTTTCATTGACTTCATGCATGGATTCGGGTGATGAGGCTCTTTTGCCAAACATGGCCGATTCAAGAGACATGCGTCTGGCCTCAGATACTGACTCGGGTGATAGCGGCCTATGTTTCTCATCGTCTGATATTACAGATTCAGGGGATGAGGGTCTACATTCTAGAAACCAAGATTCAAGACAGAACTCTGCATCTGACGCTTCAGACTCTAGAGAGGATGACATCGACCTCAATAATGTCACATCTTCTGGCAACACAATTCTGAAATCAGGAATGGGGGAATCTGGTAATAACGCTCTAAACTCATTGACTGAGGCCATAGATTCAGGAGACGAGGCTCTTAAATCTGACATTAACATCAATGACTCAGGAGACATTATTCTGTACTCATCCTCTACGTCTAATACTGATATGATGACCCAGTCATCAGCAGAGTCGACTATTGTCTCTGTGACTGCTGTTCCAAATGTATACTCATTCTGACTGCTTAGTGATGGTGATGAGGGCAAACACTCAATCAAGGGTAATTCTAACTCAGATGCCCCTATGTCATCATCAATGTGGACAGTCTCTACCGAGGTCACTGTAGGTGTCACTTCTGTAACTGTCATTGTATCAGAGAGTAGTGGACTGATCTCAGAGCTGTCTCTGTGATCCCCATCCTTCTCTGTTTTAACATATTCTACAGCACTTCCAACATATTCCATAAACCCTGTCTTACTATTAAATGCTTCCCCAACGTACTGATGGTCATGTATTGGAGAAATCAACTTCCACACCTCTGTATCATACACAAGGTTGTATTCTGCAACCAAATTGGCTGATAAGTTTGGTGACGGAGCAATAGTTGAAGATACATTTGCACTATCGATGTTTGCTGCAGTCACTGTTGGAATGCATTGCATTGATTTAGCTGAAAACTGCAAATCCTTGGACTCTATCTCAACAGATTTAGGCGATTCTTGACTTTGTTCAACGACTAAGGACTCTGCATTAGAGACAACCTCATCTGACTCTGAAAATTCAGTCGGAGCCAGATCCCTAACTGTAACTGAATATTCCAACATGACATTTCTGAAATCTGGACCAGATGAATCAGGAGTCACCATTCTATAATCCTCACAGGCCAATAACTGTGGAGATAGAGGCCTCCTGTCAGACAAGTCAAGTGATTCCGAATATATCAAATCAAATTCCATATTGGATGTTATTGATTCTGGGGATGAAACCCTATAGCTTGATCCTTTTGCTGTAGACTCAAAAACGTTTCGGGTGAATTGTGGAATGGGTGAATATGGTGGAAAACGTTTATCTGCATCTGTTGATCCAGTTGATTCTGGAGACACTGACCTGATATTTTCCCAAAACTTTACTGACTCTGGTGACATGGGTCTGTACTCCGACACTGACTCTGATGAGAGGTATCTCTCCTCAACTTCGAAAACAACTGATTCTGGTGAATCGGGTCTCTCTTCACAGCAGAAGTTTCCAGACAATAAATATTCACTCAGTATGTATTCGATTTCAGAGGCAACAGACTGGGGTGATGTGGACCTGTATTCTACATGGGGAACAATAGAATCTGGTGCAGAATTTCTAAATTCAAGTATCGGTGAGTCAGGTGATAGTGCCCGGTATTCATCTCCAGAAGCTATAGAATTTGGTGACAAGGGTCGGCTTTCATAAAACAAGGATGATGAAGAAGCAGTTTCATATTCTATACATGACCCAATTGATGGAAGAGTTGTCGACCTATGTCCAACATCAAAGCTATCAGTTTCAAATAATGCTGGTCTGAAATCAGGTATAGGTGAATCAGGCGAAAGAACTCTGTACATTTCTACAGCTGTTAATGAATCAGGAGATTCTGCTCTTTGCTCAAAAAGCCATGGAATGCACAGATCAGTCTCCAAATCCATATCAGATATTTTTTCGGGGGAGGTTGATCTATATCCAACCACAGTAGCCTCCCACGTTATGAACTGGGGCAGTGGGGAGTCAGGAGACAGACATGTGTACTCATTAACTGATGAAAGGGAAGCAGCGGATTCTGGTCTGTCCTCAAATGAGTACATAGTAGAAATCAAAGGAGCAAATTCTACCTCAGAGATCACAGACTGGGGTGATGTAGACCTATATCCAACAATTGCTGCATATGACTGAGGCAACGCTAGTATAAACTGTGGTAGAGGAGAGTCTGGTGATAGAGCCCTATGTTCATTTACTGACGCTGTTGAATCGGGGGATGATGACCTGTCCTTAAAATGCATTGGAAAGTGTGATTCAGCCTCCCATTCTAGATCTGAGGATAGTGATTCAGTGGAAGAAGACCTGTGTCCTACCATGGACATAAGGGATGGTCGCTCTGTCTGCCTAAAGTCAGGTATAGGAGAATCTAGGGATAGTCTTCTGAACGTATTGATAGAGGATGTTGATTCTGGAGACGCTGTTCTGATACTAGCCATCAGAGCTAATTCTGTGGGTGAGAATGGCCTATATTCTGACTCTGGATCAGGTGACAGTGGCCGCTCTTCAAACTCTGATACTATAGACTCAGGAGATTCTGGTCTATTCTGAATATCAAATGCTGAAGATATGAAAGGCGCATATTCAATTTCTGATCCAACTGATTCAGGTGATGTAGACCTATATCCAACAATTGCTGCATATGACTGAGGCAACGCTAGTATAAACTGTGGTAGAGGAGAGTCTGGTGATAGAGCCCTATGTTCATTTATTGACGCTGTTGAATCGGGGGATGATGACCTGTCCTTAATATGCATTGTGAAGTGTGATTCAGCCTCCCATTCTAGATCAGAGGATAGTGATTCAGTGGAAGAAGACCTGTGTCCTACCATGGACATAAGGGATGGTCGCTCTGTCTGCCTAAAGTCAGGTATAGGAGAATCTAAGGATAGTCTTCTGAACGTATTGATAGAGGATGTTGATTCTGGAGACGCTGTTCTGATATTAGCCATCAGAGCTAATTCTGTGGGTGAGAATGGCATATATTCTGACTCTGGATCAGGTGACAGCGGCCCCTCTTCAAAGTCTGATATGATAGATGCTGGAGAATCTGGTCTACTCTCAAAGGCTGTATAAAGTGCATATTCAAAATCTGATCCAATTGAGTCAGGTGTTGTTGACCTACGTTCTACATTTTGACAAACTGATGTTACTATTGTTGATCTGAATTCAGGAATAGGGGAGTCAGGAGAAAGTGCCCTATATTTATCAACAGATGCAACTGAATCAGGTGAACAGGGTCTGTTCTCATCAAATAATGACACAAATGACACCACATCATATTCCCCATCTGAGCATGCTGATTCTGGTGAGGTGGATCTGTGTCTAACAGCCTGCTCTACTAAGGTATGCCTGAAATCAGGTACAGGTGAGTCAGGTGATAAAGCCCTGTTTTCATCTACAGATCCTATTGAATCTGGGGACAACGGCCTTCCTTTCAAAGAAATCAGTGGCGTGTCCACAACATCCATTTTAAAGCTTGACATTGTCGAAAATGGCGATGGGGATCTGCTTCCTGCCATAGACACAATGGATTCACGAAAATAGTGTGTGTATTGTGGTACAGGGGAATCAGGGAATAGTGCTCTAAATTCCTCAACTGATGTTTGTTCAGGAGAAGATGCTCTTCTTTCTGTTATTAACATCAATGACTCTGGGGATAGTGGTCTGAATTCAGGTAATGAGTCTGGTGAATAAGGTCTTTCTTCAGTTTCTGACACGACTGATTCAGGTGAGTCTGGTCTACCCTCATCAAAGGTCACAGAAGTCATAGATCCATACTCAACTTCTGAGGTAACGGATTCCTGTGAAGATGATCTGTATTCACTAATAAATTTAACCGATTCCTGTATTACTGGTCTGAACTCTGGTATTGGTGAGTCAGGTGAGAGGGATCTATGCTCACTGACTGATCTTGTCGATTCGGGAGAAGATGGTCTCATTCCATCAACATAGATCAATGGGTCAAATACATACATTTCAGCATCTGATATAGATTCTAGTGATGATGATCTACACAGTGACGGAAATATTTCAAAAAATGGGGGTACGTATTGTGGAATGGGGGACTCTGAAGATAAATCTCGATACTCATCCATTGACTCAGGAGACTCTGATCTCAAATGAGCCAGTGAACTGACTGTCTCAGGTGAGAGAGGCCTACACTCTGACACTGAATCAGGGGACAGCGGTCTGTACATCTCCACTTCTGGCTCTGTTTCAACATATTCTGTTCTGCTCCCTACATACTCAAACACACCTGTTTTACTAGAGAAAGTTTCCCCAACATACTGGGGGTCATGAATTTGAGAGATCAGCTTCCAGAGCTCGGCATCATACACAAGTCTGTATTCAGGTACTAAGATGGCTTTTAGAGTTGGAGCACCATGTTGTGGCCTTCCGCTTTTTTCTGCTTCAATCATTGATTCAGGTGATTCCGGCCTCTCCTCAAACAAAAATGCATCTGAACCAAAATCAGGATATTCAACATCTGAAACGACTGACACTGGTGAGGATGACCTGAATCCAAATGCTGCTACCGATTCCAGACACATTTTTCTGAAATCAGGTATAGGTGAGTCAGGTGAAAGAGCTCTATATTCATCTATAGATGCAAATGAAAAGGACGATGCAGGTCTGTCTTCAAAAAGCCATGGAAAGCATAAATCTATTTCCGTTTCAATATCAGTCAATAATGACTCCTGAGGGATTGATTTATTACATGAATAAACTGCATCAGTAAATGAGTGTGAATATTGTGGAATGGGTGAATCTGGGGATAAAGATCTGTTCTCATTCAAAGACTCTTGAGAATCTGACCTTGAATGGGTCATTAACTTAATTGTTTCAGGTGAGAGAGGAATAAACTCTGAATCTGAATCAGGGGAGAGCGGTCTATCCATCTCCTTCATTTCTGGCTTGGACTCAACATACTCTATTCTAGTTCCGGCATACTCATACACACCCGTTTTACTACAAAACGTTTCACCTACATACTGGGGGTTATTGATTTGAGAAATGAGTTTCCAGAGTTCAGCATCATAAACTAGTCTGTAGACTGGCACTCGGATTGCTTTTAGAACAACTGAAGGTTGGGAAGAAGGCTTTTTTCCCATCTCAGATAGTTCTGATTCAGGTGAGTCCGGTCTCTGCTCAGTCCCTTCAGTCTCTGAACTTGAAATTTCATGTTCTATATCTAAAGTAATTGATTCACCCATTGCTAATCTATATTCAGGTATGGGTGAGCCAGGTGAGAGCACCTTGTTTTCATCGACAGATCCAATTAAATCAGGTGACAATGATGTTTCGTTAAAAAGTGATGTGACTAAACCGGTTTCCATTTCTACATCTGACAGTGTTGGCTCTGGAGAGTCTGAGCTATGGTGTGATTGAGCCACATATGACAATGATTCAGAGTACAATGGACTGGGGGATTCTGAGGGCAGTGCTTGGCTTTCATCCAAAGACTTCACTGACCCTGGGGAATCTGACCTTACTGCCAGTACTGTCAGTGACACAGGGGAGAGATGCCTGTAGTCTGATTCTGAGTCCGGTGAGTGCAGTCTTTGTAAAGGTCTGCTTCCTGGCACTGGCTGTATGTCAGAAATATGGCCCTTATCTTCAACGTCTGTCTCAGTCTCAACATATTCTATTCTAGTCCCAGCACACTCAAACATACCTGTTTTACTAGAGAAAGTTTCGCCGACATACTGGGTGTCGTTGATTTGAGAGATCAACTTCCAGAGCTCTGCGTCATAAATAAGTTTGTAGACCGGCAAACTGATTTCTTTCATAGCTAATGGTGGATTGAGTTCATGCTCAGGAACAGAAGACTCAGAAATTGTCTTTTCAGGTGACGATGGCTGGTCCTCAGATGAGGTCACTGTTGATGCAATTGGGGACATATAATCTGTCGGTTTTACAAAGTCAGATTTTACTGGCGTTTCATGCTCCTTGGATTCAGGCAATGTCTGTGGAGGCGCTGTTATGCATTCTGCAGTTGAAATATAACTTTTGACCACTGTCTCTGTATATATTTTTAGTTTTGCGGACTGGTACTCTTCAGTTGATGTACAGGGTAGGGTCTCATGAATTATCCTTTGTTTAGACGACTCCCGGGTGGCAAATGTTAAGTGGCCTAGTTTGGCAGGGTTACCGTCAATTACGACTGATTTGGCTTCCTCAGCTGAGCAAGAGACAATACCCTGATACATTGGTTTGTCAGATAACTCCTTAATTGGTAGCAATTCAGGTTCCGTGTTATTTAGAACTTTAACTGATTCAGTTAACATTGTTTTGTGTTCTTGTTCAAACGGCTGGGGTTCAGGTGAGGATGGCCTATCGTAAGTGTTTAAGGAGTCAAAAGGCATGGGGACATATTCAGTGTCTGATAATAATGATTCAGGAGAGGAAGATCTATGGTCTCTCGATGTCGTGATTTGGGCATTAAGTACATGTCCGAATTGAGGTACAGGTGAGTCTGGTGATAGTGACCTGTATTTATCAACTGAACCTATCGACTCCGGAGACATAGGTCTACTTTCCAACAGCAAAGCAAGTAATGGTATGCATTCATCTGTGTCTGATAATGTTGATTCTGGGGAAGATGAACGGTAAACTGTCAATAAAGCTACCGGCTCTGATTTCCTATACTGTGTAATAGGAGAATCTGGAGACAATGACCTATGTTCATTGATTGACCCTGTAGACTCAGGAGATGCTCCTCGGATATTGGTCAATAACATTAATGACTGGGGTGACATGGGTCTGTACTCGGGTATAGACTCCGGGGACAGAGGTCTGCCTTCAGCCTCATATTCGGGTGGTGATTTATTCTCAGTGGATAAAATATTATTTTGATGTCCAGATGACTGAGCATTTTCTATGCCATGTCCAGAATACTCAAACATGCCTGTTTTACGACAAGATGTCTGTTCCACATACTGGGGGTCATTAATCTGAGAGATAAGTTTCCAGAGCTCTGCACTGTACACAAGTCTGTATTCTGGGATTTGCATTTTGTTTGGATTTAAAGGGGAAGCCAAAGACCCAGCTGTTGTTGGTGGATTGTCATGGAGATCAGGGGTTTGGTCAATTGACAGTGTGTTATCTTTTTCTCCTTCATGCTTGGCCACCTTGGCTGTTTTACTGTATTTTGCTTTAGATTTTTTATTTGCAGGTTCAGTAGGTTGGCCTAAGTGTTCTACTGCTTCCTTTTCCCTTACAAGAGGTTTTTCCGAATCAGCTTTGGCTGGAGTGTGCTTGGAAAATTCTGTTGGGAGGTAGTGCTCAGTCTTAGATTCTGGTGAACCCAACTTACTTGATATTAATTCTGATACATGCTCCTTCAAGCTCTGATTCATTTCAGTTTTAGTCAATATGAAAACAGTTTTTGTTGAAGATTCTGTAACAGTTTTGTCATCTGTATGTGACTCTGTAGTAACATATTTGGCTGAATTAACCAGTTCTGATACTTCCGGTTTATTTTCAGACTCAATTTCCAAATATAAATAATCTGGAACAGGTTTAACTTGTAAAGAAGACACAGAGGATGCTGATATTGAGAGTTCATGTGCAACTTTGGGTGATATATCTTTTTTTAAAGTATCATCTTTTATGGTCAAAATCCTCACCGGTAAGAATGATTCTTTGTCTTTTTCTAATGGTAGAGCCTCCGGTGAAGCAGCCCGGTCGTCCGTTCTTATGGAATCCTGCGGCATTGGCACATATTCAGTATCAGAAGACACTGATTCAGGAGAGGAAGATATATATTCTCTGGACTCAGTGACACACACAGGCAAAAACTGCCTAAAGTCTGGTATGGGAGAATCAGGTGACAAGGTCCTATAAGTATTAGCTGATGCAACAGATTCAGGAGATGACCACCTATTTTCAAAACGTAATGATAACAATGGCATGGTTTCATATTCAGTGTCTGATAATATTGAGTCTGGTGATGTAGATCTGTATTCTGTAAATAAAATATGTTCAGCTGGTCCAAATTGAGGAATTGAAGAATCGGGAGACAGAGGACTTAAAACATTTACAGATGCTGTTGATTCAGGTGATGATGCTATTGTATCAAACATGAGCATGGCTGATTCAGGACACAGGGGTCTGTTCTCTGGTATAGAATCTGGTGAAAGCGATTTTTCCTCAGTATCAGAAACTGAAACAACTACCCAGTCATCATCAGACTCTTGTGTGAACTCTGTGGAAGCATACATCTGTGGTGCAAATTCTATGTCTGTTATTTGTGATTCAAGTGACGGCAATCTATGTCCAAATGATATTGTTACAGATCCAGGTAACAATAGTTTATCTACAGATCCTATTGAATCAGGTGAGGCAGGTCTGTCTTCATAAAATTGTGACGATAAAGAATCTTCACCATATTCTAAGTCTGAAGATATTGATTCAGGTGAAATTGATCTGTAACCAGCAGTTGACACAGCAGACTCAAGTAAAGCTAATGTAAACTCAGGGATGGGTGAATCTGGGGGTAGCAGCCTTTGTTCATCTACAGAAGCTACGGACTCAGGAGATGAAGGCCTGTCTTCAAAAAGCAACGACAACAAAAACATGCTTTCAAATTCCATATTGGATGACACTGACTCAGGGGAGGACGATCTACACCCACTGAGTCTAGTCTCATTTTCAGACAATGCAATGCTGAAGTCTGGTACAGGGGAGTCTGGTGATAGCCGTCTATATTCAGTCACTGATCCTACTGACTCAGGTGACGACGGCCTCCTGTCATCATCGTACATTTCTGTAATTAAGGGCCTGTACTCAGGCAGAGAATCTAAAGTAAACAGCCAATGAACTGTGTCCAGAATGACTGACTCAGGCGATGACGCTCTGTCCTCTGTGTCAAAGGTTATGGAGTCACAGGAAATTGAACTATCATAACTATGGTCACTGCATGGCGATAAAGGCTGACCAAAGGCTCTCTTGTTAGAAACCATAGGTGTCAATGGCCTTTCCTCTGTTTCTGATACTGGTAGCCGATATGCAGTTGGTGCACTTAAAAATACTTGACCTGGAGGGTAATCCCAATATTGACCAGTTTCCCATGGTATCGCAGGGGGTGGTAGGGGAGACAAAGGCCTAAACGCAGGTACTGGTGAGTCAGGAGAGAGAAGACTCAGTTCATTGAGGGATGACAATGAGTCAGGGGAAGAAGCTCTACTCTCTGTCAGGAGTGTTACAAAATCAGGGCTGGACAGGCAATACTGTGGAATAGGGGAGTCAGGAAGGAGAAACCAAGCCTGATCAACTGAGGTTGCTAATTCAGGTGAAAATGATTGACAATGAGCCGACATTTCAATGTCATCTATATAGTCAGGTTCAAACTCAGACAATGGAGACATATTTGCAAATAATTCAACCTCAGAGGCCAAACGCCTATCTTTTGTCTTGTTTACAGAGGCCAGTGTCTCATGTTGTGACTCGATTCCACTGACAGGTACAGTCATCTCTAATTGGTCCTCAATGCTTTGTAGAACTGAGTTTGCATCAGCTGGTAGTGGAGTGGCAACACATTTTGAGTGGTTAAGTGTCGAGTCATGTGACACCTGTATAAATGTAGTTGAGACTGGTGAATGTGGACTAGCAGAGTCTAAAATGTGACGGCTTACATTGATAGCAGATGCTTGAGCTAATGACTGGGTGTCTAGACCTAAAGTAGTAGTGTGAGAAGGGTCAAAACTGTCAGGTTTAACATGAAGCTCAGTGGAGACAGCTACCTTGTCCATAGCAGAATGGTCTTCATCTAGTTCAGACAGAGAGCCAGGGGATGCCTGTGCATACAGGGTTTTATCTGCTTCATCCAATTCTACTGCCACTTGCATGGATCCTTCGCTGGTTGTATCTTTGGACTCTGAGGGCACATTCCTAGGTTCTGAGACCGTTGTAGAATAATCATATCCATACAAAACTCTGTAGAGCCTCTGTGATATTTCTTCCATATGCTCTGCTGAATACACTTCCTGCGATGTCATCTGTTTTGGTTCTGTCACCGTGGAAACATGCTGAGTCTCAGTGAATAGTATGGGCATATGAATGGGTGACTCTCTAGGATTCTCAATTGTAGCACTGATCTTTTCAGTGACCTGTTCACTCAATGGAGGGATCACTGTTAGGGATGTAATGGAACTGCAGGTATGATGTTCGTCTTGCTTTAGCTCTACATACAGCTCGCTGAAGTCTGATTCAGCCTGGTCACACTCAGTCAGGGAGTCTCCAAAGTCGGTCATTGAAGGTGGCCGACTCTCCCAGGTTGGTCTAAGAGATGTGGTGGCGGACTCCTGTTGGACCTCTGGTGATAGCCATTTGTTGTCATATTCAACCTGCATGGCCTGAAGACAACCTAAGCTCCACTCAGGACCCTCTGCCTCTTCCCGGGGGAGTTCAACAGAGGGGTGAGGTGGAGGGGGAGTGCCTTGGTTGGACATTCCCCCTTTGTACACTGGGTCTAACACGTGAGATTGGAGATTGTAGGGGGAGGTGCGGTACAAGGTGAAGAAAGGACTTACATGTTTTAGAGTGCCTTTGTGTACCGATTGGGTTTCTTCTTGCACAAATCCAACCAGTGATGTACTGTGAAATAGAATGGCAAACGATCAGTTGTTAGGCACTCAAAATGAGTAATAACCAACAGAAAATAATAGTTGTTTGTTGTTTTTATTTTAAATCTCCACAAATTAACCATTTTAATTATTAACCACATTTAGCGCAATCCATCAACAACTAAAACATATATTTATTTTTAAAATAAACTTACTCAAGCTCTTTTTGCAACTTTTCCTTCTGTGTGTTTCTCAGAAGGCCTGTTGCTGATGTGTTCGTTTCTGGCCGTGACGACGTCTCATGCAGCGACGACATGCTGGCGGAGAGGTCTTCTACTGACACCATAGGAGGCCTCTGTCCTGACCCAGGGCTAAGGCAGGTGACCTCAGAATGCCTACCTGGCCTGGGACTGTCAATGTCCTCATGGAGGGCTGAAAAACCTGAGCAGAGAACCATCTCAGTAGAATTGGTAAATTATGTTTTATTAAAGATATATTTGTGACAAAAAACTATTATTTCACAGTATATAATCATCATTTCACATCATGATCTTGTCGTACCTTTTTAATAGTTTCAGACGTATATAAACAAAATGAATTAACAAAAATTGTTAGATTATACATTGAAAGTGAACCATTCAAATGTTTAAAGTACATAATGTTAAATACTGTTATAAAATAATGTGATGGCATTTCAGTTTCAAACAATAAAATCTGAATTTTGGTCCATATTTGGGTGCTGGTGTACCTTCACTGTGATCCAATGCTATGGTTTCTTCTATCTCTGCATAGGTGTGGGACGACGCATCATCCTCAGCGGATGACATCTTGGATTCAATGAGGTGCACAATGTCCATTCGGTTGATCTTGGTGAGTCTTTTAATCAGTGTTGTTTCTGTGGAAGCAGACACAGGTATCAAAGTTATTGCCATATAGTTATTGCCATTTGATCTTACAGCTTTTTTTAAATATAATTTTACCAACCCGTTGAGTGTGGGCCCTCTCTTTCTGACCAGAGCTTCAACAGAGCGTGGCTTTGGTCCTGAAGTGAGACTGGGTTGTCATTCCTTATCAGATTAATATTCTCCTCACTGAATTCCAGCTCTCTTGCCAGCTCTATAATAGTAATGCAATATTGGTAATTTAAAGATATAGTACGGCTTATGACTGATTGTTATAAACAAATTAAGACGATTAACACAAATAATCTCACATAAAATTTGGAAAACTTCAAAACAATTTAAAAGCAAATCAACCTTAACATTCTTATCCACTCACCAGTCCAGCTAAAGCCCAGGTGGTCAGCTATGATGGCCAACCGTTCCTCTTTTCTCTCGGCTTCATCCTGTAAATCTACTGCAAATACCACCAGACAGCAGTGAGCAGGCTGAGCTGCAGAAATCGCAACATATTCTCACAGGGAGAAACAGCTTCCTCCACAAAGACACTCTTCTCCGTCTCTGTCAAGACACACTAGGATAGCCAAATCCACTATAGGTATTAACTGAAATGAACACGACGCTTAATACAGGCCTTCATCTATATCTACAGGACTACATGGTGTTGAAACGAATGTGAAGGTTCTACATAAAAAGCCATTGCTAAAATTGAGGCTTCTCTACCAACCAACTAGGGGAGCAAACCTTCTAAATGTATGAAGAAACAAAATTCATGTTTTATAGCAATTATAATAGCAACTAATCGAAACTGCTTCCCTTATTTCTATAGCCTTTAAGTCAATCTTGAGATTGGTCAGAATACATAGAGGAAAAGAGACAGCATCACAAACACAGACACAGCTCAGACAGTACAGAAGCAACCACAAAGAGTCTTTGGCTACAAAGACAAAGAGGTGGCACCTTTACATCTAGCGTGCTGGCGAGACACGAGAGAGAGAATTGGCCCCATGAAGCTGGGGGTACCTTGACTTCGGACTTTTTCTTCTGGGATTCGTTGCATCTGCGTCTCAACAGGGTCGTCCCAAAGAGGTCTAATAGGAAAGACATCTCCTGTTCGTGGAAACTGCATTTCGGGGAAAACCTCTCTCTCTATAAGTGAGGGCTCAATGAGGCTGCTCTCGTCATCAGAGTTGGTCTTCCGCTCCCCGTCTTTCTCGGCCTGAGCCAATCTCTTCACTAATTTTGCTGCTTCATCTTTTATCTCCTCCACAAACTCTAGGGACTCTTTGCGTGGCTCACTCTTCTCTTTGGTGGGTGTCGAAGTGTGTGATGGGGAACCCAGCTTGCCTCTGACCGGCAGTCTGGACTGAAAGCCCTTAGATTTTGCCGATTCAACACTCAAGGGACGACCCTGGTCCTTTTTAGAAGTTGGCTTGGTGGACTCTCCTTCACAAAAGCTCTTGGCTTTGGAAGACGTTGTCCTGGTTTTCGCTTCCACAGAGGGACCTGCATCTGTCTCAGAATTCCTCCTATTTTCTTTTTTCACAGGAACCTTAAGCTTCTTGTCCTGTTGGGACTCGGTACGTTTTCCTGACAGATCAAGTTTAAGAGTGCTAGCCTTAACAGGAATTTTTGATTTAGACTCAGCAGTAGAGGAGGTGTCTTTTTTAAGAGTGACTGATGAGGGTGATGCAGGGGATGGAGATGGGGTTGAGGATTTAGCCTTATTTTGAGAGGCAGCCTTAATGTCAACTTTAGCTTTGGCTGTGGTCATTTTGACACTAGCTGTAGATGTCTTAGCTTTTCCTGTGGTTTTGGAGATTTCTATCACTGAATGCTGCTCCTCAGGAGAGGAATCTGAGGACTCTCGGTCCTGTTCAGAATACACTGACCTAGTGACAGTCGTTACTGCTGTCTGCACATTTGTTATCATAGGGTCACGAGAACTTGTGTCTAAATCTACAGGGCTCATGTCAACAATTGGATCTATTTTGCCCTCTAAAACTTCAGGAGGGATTTTATCTTTTTTAACGGATTTGTTTGAGGATGAAATCCCCATTCTAGGAATTTTAGATTTTGAGGCTTCTGATTGTAAATCATCTGCCTTTAAGGTTGTCTGCTCACCCTCTACAGGGGAGCGATGTTGACTGTCTGTTGTGTCTTTCGATGGTTTTTCATCTTCCTCCACCTTAACTTTCAGGGTTAGGTTGAGGCCAACCTCACTCTCAGCAGCTGCTTGGTCTTCTCTCACCCCTTGAATGAGAGCTTCATCCAATGGCTGTTCACCTATCTGGAAAAAGGCAAATTCCTCCTCCTCGTAGCTCCTCTTAGTCATGTCAATGGCACCACTTCGAGTCATCTCAAAGAGCTTACCCTCCTGGAAGAGGAAGGGATTTGGCTCGCTGGTCGGTGTGCTCTCCTCTGTGGGACTCCTACCTGGAGTTGTGTCAGGGGTTTCCTGCAGAGGTGGCCGATCTACTACCAACTCCAGGGCTTTTTTCTGTTCTCTTCCCTCCTCTTTGACACAGGGAGCAAATGCGTTGTCATTCTCGCTCGCCGTAGTCCAGGGATTAGCATCTGATCTAGCAGTAACACCCTTTGACTCTGTCCTGCGAGGTTCCACCACCTCGTCATCTTCCTCAGTGTCATCATATATACAGACCTCTTGTTTGAATGTTTCACTTGTGTGTCCGGGAACAATAGGTACAGTGAGTTCAGCCACTGGAGGGTCTGTGGGCCTCTGGTGGACTTCTTTCACCTCATCTGTTACATTGCTCCCTGATTTTAGAGCTCCTGTTTCTCTACCACTTACATCGCCCCCATCACCCCCCTTACTTCCCCTCGATTGTCTTAAGCTCTCCTCCTTCTGCTCGTCTGTTATGTTTGCAGCCACCACAGAGCTGGTAGACATGGCATTTTTATTGTTATAAGCAGATTGTACAGGCTCGATCTGAACGTCAGGTTTTGAAACATGTTGATCTGAGACAGAATGAGGTCCCTTAGCTGTGGCACTGGCTGTTGTAGATGTGCTCTTGGTCTCTTTGATGTGGGTTCCTTCACGCAAACCTGCTGGAAAAGGAGAGGGAGGTTTTACTTTAATAAGGGGATCAACAAAATGAGCTAACTCTGAACCATCTTTGGACCTAATGAACTCACTTTGTGAGGGTTTTTCATTTGAGGATTTTAGTTCAATTGTTTTGTGGCTATCATCTCCTAATTCGTTATCTGATGCGAAATTCATATCTTTTCTAAAGTTCTTTCTGTCTTTGGCATCCTGGTCCATTTCATTAAATGTTTTTATTTTGGCCGCCATTTTAAACATCTCGTCATCTGGGGTAAATTGTCGTTGAGCTTCACTGCTGTCGGACATGTCCTCTTCAGGGTCTTCGGGGATGACAGCCGGAATTAAGTGCACAGACAGGAACATATGCTCAGGGGTTTTGGGGTTTACCTCATAACTTACCTCTTCAGAACTAGGGGTATCAGGGGAGAGGGGACTCTTACCAGAACTTTCCACTTGGGACGTCTGCTCACAACTGTCATCATCGGCACTAGCCTCTTGGTCTCGGAGTAGCCTACTACGCAAAGCATCTGTGGGTACATTTGAGGTTTTGGAGGGTTCTGGGTGGCTAGAGGTTTCAGCGGGCTGTTCTAGAGTGGGTGGAAAGGCGGCTTGGTCTTTCTGCTCTACCGGACTGTTCTCTAGGGAGTCACGGCAGGGGGATTCCCTGGTGGGGCTGGGTTCAATAGAGTCTGGGGTCCTATGGGAGGAGTTGTCTTCCATGAGGGGACTACCGTCTAGAGAGTCTCTGTGGCTAATTGTCAAAGAGTCGTCAGCTAACGGGCTGAGAGGATCTGAGTCTTGCTGTCTTAACGGCAGTTCTAAGCTTCCATGACGATGAGAAGGTGACCTAGAAGCTGGAGAACCGGCTAAGGAACCTGCTAGGTGACAGTCAGGGCTCTCGTCATCACTAAGAAAGCTCTCTAATGTCTCTGAAATTTTCTTTGTAAGCTTTCGAGATTTAATTGGTTTAGAGTCACCCCTCACAACAGATAAGGACTCACTTGTAGTGTGTTCATCCGCAGCCTCACTGGAAGAGATCGGATGGGTAATTTCTGTAGATGGCTGGTCATCGGTTGTTCTCGTCCCCACACCAGAGTCTTCAGACTTCTCTCTGACTTTTCTTTCACCTTTGACTGATGTAGTTTTTGTGGTCTGGTCACAGTTTTTTGGAGAAAGACTGTCAGGACTTGTGCCTGGAGTTGCCAGGCCTTCATGTTTGTAACTATCTTCAGAACTTAAATGAGTTGGATCATCCTCGGGACTGGCACTTGGAGAGGTTGCTGCGCCCTCATGTTTTAGACTATCAGAGCTATCATCAAGGGCTCCATTTCCAAAGTCTACAGTTTCAGCTAAATCTGAATGTAAAACAGAACTGGATTCTTGAGCTGAACCATTTGTTATATCTTTCTCTTTTTCTTCTTGTTGTTTGTGGGGTATAGAATCAAGCGATACTTCTCTCGCCGCTGAGAAACGGGCAGCTGTGGCATTTATAGTTGTTTCTGGTTTAGCTGGTTGTGATTTTGTTTGCTCTGATACTGCTGGGGTGGAGGTTTTAAGTTCAAAAAGCCCAGATTTTCTCTTTGAGGGGTCCTGCCCCGTTTGAAAAGCTTGCATCAGCTCTTTTACAGACATAGTGTCCTCAAGTTTATCCGCCTCTGCTTTCGGAGATTTGGGGCACTTTAGGGAACCCTGTTTTGCTCTAGGGCTTTCTTTGGCCTTTGGAGAGGGTTTACTTATAACAGGCAACTGTGAAGGCTTCTTACTGGTGACCTTTTTGCCCTTCTGTTCTGCCTCCACTTTCTCCTGGAGAGCTTTGACTTTGTCCTTTATGGAACCAATAGGTGTTTCCTCAACAACTGGGGATACAGGTGACACTGGGCCAGTAGTTGTGGGTGCACTGAGGAGCGCTCCTGCCTCTGGCGTTTCTGCTACCTGTCCCTGGTCTTTACCTTTCCTTCTGACAGGCTTTAGGACATCCCTAGCAGGGGGTTTGGTGTCCTGCCCTTTAGTTAGTATTGTTCTTTTTGGACCTTTGCGTAGGACAACCTCTGTGAATTTCTCTTGGACTACGTCCTCTTTAACGTTACTCCTGGAGCCCTGAGGGGCATCCAGAAGGTATTCCTTCTGCTCACAACTCAAGTGTGAGACCATGCCAGATACGTCCTTGATAGCTTTGGGTCTAGGTGCTCCCCTGTTGGGCCTGGATTCACGAAGGACAGGCCCCTGTTTTTCCATGGCAGCCATCTTTTTGGCTTCCTCTATCTCACTGTCAGAGACGAGGACCCACTCTTCAAGCCTTCTAGCTGCTCTTGCTGCCTCCTCTGCCACCACTCCCTCATATGTCCCACTCCTAAGTATCTCGCTGACTTTTTCCAAATCCTCTTTGACTTTTTCCAGATCCTTCTCCATGATTTCTAGTGGCTCCCCAGACACATCCTCAGCCCCTTTCTCTAGACCACCAACTCCCAAAGAGCTTGATTTTTCCACAGGGTCTGTGGTCAAGATGGCAGTCATTTTGATCAGGTCTTGTTTCATCTCGGACACATCGTAGAGAAGGTCTGGGCTTGCCAGAGCTGGGGAGTCTCGGATCAACTGAGTTTTCAAGGTTGATGTATCAGTTTCTTCATCATCTTCCATTTGGAAAGAGGACAAATAAGGGGTAAAGAAAATCAAAAATTGAAATGAAAGGAGACAAACATTGGAGAACGTGGTCAGGGTAGAACATTCTCAGGGATCATAGGACAACAAGGTCACAGAGGAAACTACAGTTGGGTGTCAACGGGACAGGAAAAGTATCTTCAGGTTTTTTGGGGGAATAATATCGTAGCAAAGCAAAAGCCAAGAGAACCGTAATGCTGGGAAGGGAAATGAACTGGAAATAACTTGCATATACACACTCAGCACACCCACACACAACAAAACAAAAGCAGCAAACATAAAAAAAATTCCACTCTAACAAACAAAGCTATGAGCCACACCAGCCACACACACAAACATAGGACACAAAAAAGGTACAAGACACAAAAATGGACAAAAGAACAAAGGGCAGGTAGACATCTCAAGATTGTTCAATTTATAAAGAGAAAACCGTTTAAAATGTTTGTATCTCAAAAGACAGTAACAGAGACTTATCTTCTAATGGTTCAAATGGTTTGCAATGCCTTCAGAAACAAAACAAACTAACAGTTTTTGTAGCTAATCCTGATGTGGCAAATGGGGGAACCTGCCCAAACTAGCACTGACAAAGACCAAAAATAAAAGCTATAATCAAATAATATCTAATAATAAATACTTCTCAATTTCTCACTTCTAACTGACCTCAGTCTAAGCATCACGAACATAGAAAGACTCCTGAAATAATAGTCAAAGTAGTATTGGTTCTAATTCAGTCTTGCAAAATAAGACTAGTTTAAGAAAACAATAGAGGCGAACAGGAATTATCAAAACCTACAGACATACAGACATAAAATACACACATACACCATTATGTAAGGCAAGTTATTTCCATGCAAAGCAAAAGGGAAATTGACAGACATCCACCAGGGTGGGGAGTTAATGAAGTGAGTGGAGGGGTGTCAGTGAGAGTGATTTATCAGGCCAATATCAGCATCAAGCTGAGTTCATCATGTTATTTACATTCCATAGTGTGATGACTTTGGGTTATCATACACAATTACAGCATGTGTTTAATTGTATGCAAGTAAACAAAAGAATAGTAGTTATAACAACAAATGGGCCTATTTATTGATCACACAATGACTTCATATATATATATTAAATAAGTTCCACTATGCATCCAGCACTTGTTTCAATTTGCTACTGTTCCAAAACAAAGGCTTAACTCAACATATTCAGAATTTGCATTCAGGAGGGGAATAAACTAGTGTTAGCTAGTTCAGACAAGGAGGGTAAGTCAGGACAAGGTCCAGGTAGGGTAGTTTGTCCTTATGTCCTAGGGTTTGCTTTGCTATGTAGGTTCTACAAGATGCAACTGCATTGTCACATAAAAATCATCAGTAAGTATGAATGACTGGTTTCATGTGCATATGTGGATAGTGATTCAGTTTGAGCTCTTTCTTCATGTATCCAAATTCAAAAGGCCAAATGAAGATTCAAGGCAGAGGAAAGAGTTTAGATGAAGATACAAATGACAAAACATATTTAAATAAAAAATGTCAGGAAGATTTAAACAGGGCAAATCCTGGGGTTGGGGTTGTGACAGTAGTGGGGGCTTTTTGGGGGCCTTTTTTGTGGCAAAAACAAACATATGGAACTTAAAGGGCTTTGATAAAGAAGCAGCTTGGCTAAAGGCATTGAAAGAGGGGCATTTGTTTTCATAGTTCTAGTTATTCTGCCTAATTTCTATAAACTAACATATCATGCAATTGCTTTGCTTTTAATTGTCTGGACTTTAATTAGCTTTATTAGTTAAAAATAATCAGGTAAGTAGCAGTGTTGTTAGAATTACACGGAGTAGTAAATTAGAGAAAATATTTACGATATGAATAAATGACTTACATTTTTCGAGCGTTCTGCTGGCCTTTAAAGAGATGGTAAAGAAACAACAATATTGGTTCACCTTCATTTTGTCAAAACACAAGTGTTAAACAGTAAAGAGAAACCCAAAACATTGAGCACATTAACAAGCACCCCCCTCAATGCCCTTGACAACTACGTTCACACATAAGCTACATGTATGCACACAGTCTAATCTACTGTATGCACAGAAACACATCCACTGTACACTAACTCAGCCTAAATGTTTGGGCAAGCTATGGCCTACCAAGAAGCAGAGCCTGAACAGTGAAAACAGGACATAACGAGAGCAGAGCTAGTTAGTAGGAGAAGGAGGGAGATAGCACAGGGGCTGTTGTTACCTCTTCCTCTGGCTCTTGGTCTGAGTCTGAATCCTTTTTTTGTGGGGAGGGGGGCAAAAAGCAGCAAGTAGCAGAGACAGAGAGATGGACAGAAAGAGACAGGAGACAAGACAGGACAGAAAAGGAGAGAGGGACAAAGAGAGAAAGAGCAAGCAAAGCATGATTACCATAGCAACTGAATGGGATTGCAGCAGATCGGTGTGCTTTTTACTTTAGTGAGACTGGTAAAAAAGGGGGTTGATGCTATAGGATCCATTGACCAGCATGCAGAAGGGATGCCCGCTGCAAACAGCAAACAAGCCACAGGGAGGTGTCGAACAGAAGCACAAACAAGGCAATGTATAGTTCTGAGGATCGGGGGGGATTTCTCTTTTCTAACTGGTCATGGCCAATATCGTGCAGTGGTTTGCTAATCAAAATAGAGAACAAAAGAGTTAACAGATTTCCAGTCACATTAGTATGCATGCTCTGTGTGCAACAAAAAGTAAAACATTGCATAAGTGTATTCAGATCGGATCGGATTAAACCAAATTCTAAAGGTCACAGAAAAGAGAATTTGTCTACCTTTTTGGGGGGTATCAGTGTGTACGTGTCCTTACCTTGGAGTAGGATGGGAGAGTGATGTTGAGGTTGCATATAGCGTTGTGAGCCAGGCTCCTGTAAGACCTGGGCTCCTTCATGAAGGACAAGCGGCCGCAAGGTTCCTGGGTATTGTCTCGGATCTGGGAGGTAGTAGTAAGACAAAAATCAAAAATCTAACATAAACAATGTTGTAGTGTGAGGTATTTGATCTTTGCTGTCTGCTCTCGGTATAGGAGACCCCATGTGATACAAAGTGTTGAGTGAAAGAGAGCGCTCACTTTGATGAAGAGCGCTAGCCGGTTCTCCTTGAAAGCAAAGAAGCTGAAGAGATGGTGCTGGCCACTCTTGGTGAGTGGGACCAGGTTGCCAAAGCAGTCTGCATAGATCGGTTTGCCTTCCAGCACCTACAGAGACAGAGAAACCATCAGGTGTTCCGTGGATAGAAACCGATTCGCAAACCATCTTCAGTGCCATTGTCAGGTACAGTCTGCTCTTTGGGTTAACTAGGTCATCAATACTCAGGGGAGAAAATGATGTCGTGCATGACATTTGGTCCCAAAGCTGTATCATTCCAAAACAACATTTATTTGAATTTCTACACTTCATTACATCTAGTGCATTATTATACAACCACATATGGTAACACCTAGTTGTTTCACTGCCTGTGCTTTTCTTAAATCTCCCCCCTCCACCCCCCTCCACCCCCCTACTCCCCCCTCACCTCCACGTCTCGGCTGCGGGCCACCTCGGTGAAGTTCTCCTGCTGCTCCAGGGTCTTGTCCATCTTGTCGTCCGTCATACAGAAGCAGCGCAGGCGAGCCTCGATGGGGTCGTGCGTCTTGGCGAAGATGACAAACTTGGCCATGTACGGGACGCAGATGATCTCGCGGTACACCAGGGTGGAGAAGTTGACCGACTCCTGGACCTGCCGACAGTCGATCAGCCAGAATCTGGGGGAAGACAGAAGACACAAAAAGCAGGAGAAAAAAGAATCTGAACGAGATGCAACATCTTTATCTCCACGAGGGACAGCGAACGACGGTTGGATTTCACGGTACAGTTAAAAAGTGGATCCCAAGCCCCTCCATCTCCACACCTACAGTAGATCTGACAGGTGGCTGTGAGTCCCTTTGTTAGCCAGTCTGAACACGTTCACACGGGTTTACCTGGCTGAAACGTTGGTGGTGAAGGAGACACAGTCGTTGATGAAGGTGAGGGGCGTGGTCCCCGTTATGTCCTCCCATTGGGCAGGCGTTGTTCCACCTGGCATAGGATACAGACACGAGCCAGCTTCTCATATGAGAAAAGAACATACAGGTGAGTGGGCGCGGCGTGTCACTTATCAGTTGCATGCACACTCTGTATATGGGTTACTTCATGTACAAATGCCAACAATACAACAGTAAAAGTGTTTGTGTTCCCTCCTGCTCTCTCACCAGTGATGCTGCAGAGCAGCCGGAGGGTGGGGGTGTCCCCAACGAAGCCGTTGATCCCCTGGTCGGAGGAGCTCTTGGGCACGGGGATGGTCATGGTGATGGGCTTGTGGAACTTTCTGCGGCGGGGCTCCAGTGTGACGATGGGACTGAACGTGGCCTTGTTGCCCAGCAGCTTCCTCACCACATCCACACACATGGGCTGGGCCTGGGGGGTGGAGAGAGAGACGGCTGTGCCATTACGAGCCAACGCGTACGGTGCAGAGGACCTGATCAATTCGTCCATAGATGTTGTATTGGCACACATTGACACAATACAAGACAGTACCAATCAAGACATATACTTTTTATATTAATAAAATATCAATGTTCCTTGATGTGTGACTTTCAGACGTGCATTACACATCCCCCTGTATTTATTTACATTGATTTCAGGTTCCACAGTGGTGCTGTGTGTGTGTGTGTGTGTGTGTGTGTGTGTGTGTGTGTGTGTGTGTGAGTGTGTTACCTGCAGGCCCACTCTGATCCTCTTGGTAAGGGCTCCCTCAGGGAACACGGCCTGGACAGTGGGGACCACCGTGCTGCTCAGGATGCCCCCCTCTGGACCAATCAGGTTGCTGTCCTGCTTGACGCGCGACACCACTGCAAAGTACTGCGGGAAGTCACGGGTGATGATGCGGCAGATGCGTTTCTTCTCCAGCTCTTCAGTCGAGTCCAGTTCTGGAGAGGACAGGAAGGCCGAAGGACAAACGTTGTTATAGATTTTTTGTTTGGTTTCTTCCCTTCATAGTTTGATCATATACAGCAGATGTCTTGTCTTTATATGATTTTAAACGGCTATAAAGACTTTAAATCTATTAAAATTAGATTAGGGATATTCAAGCCTAAATATACATAAAAAATATCTCCCCTGTCCCTTGTCCAGGACTCCCTTGTAAAAGAGATATTTATATCAATGGATCTAAATGGGACTAATTTAATATTATACAATTGACTTATCTGGAATATTATACAATTTCCTTAGCCGGAAGCGTTTGTCTTATGTTGTGAACACAACAAACTAGATACAGCGCCTCCTTCACGTGTCTCGTGTTGATGACGCCACCTGTGAGCGACTCACCCTCGTCCATGCCGTTGAGGACCTGGTTGAGCTCCTCCTCGGTGTGCTCACAGTGGTGCTCCTTCCAGCTCTCGCCCGTCTCGCTCCGCAGGATCACCAGCTCACGCTCCTTCCCTCTCAGTGCCGCAAAGTGGGGGATCTCCACGATCACAGGCCTGGAGGGGCCACAACCAGAGAGAGGGTGAGCCTGTGTCCCTGTGCTAGCTACAGCTCTGAGAGGAATCTAGTGGGGAGGCTGAGAGGCCACAGGGGATGTAGATGTATGTATGTATGTGTGTATGTGTGTGTGACTTAATGGCATGCCATACAGATACAGTGCAATTTCAACTGCTAATCTAGAACCAGTCTCCACAGGAGGCATGCTAAGAAATACCCAAGCACTTCCACTATGGAACTAGACCCCACGACCATGTAGTGAGCAGACAGCTCTACAGGCACAAAGCCAACCACGGGTGTAAAGAAGTGGGAGAAGCACAAAGAAAAAGAAGCAGCACCATGCGAGGGGGGGTGTCCACTACAGACAATGGAGGCGGAGTGCAAGACACAGAGACAGAGCATGGCTACCAACACTAACACCAATGGTTAACATGAAAAGTAAAGGGGTGCGTCATGAAGGAGATGTCAGAGCAGCAGTTTCCTATGTGTTGTGGTGGTGGAGGCCGTCGTTGTTGTTGTGCTGGTGCATGTCCCCTACCCCAGGAACTTTGTCCCCGGCGGGCCCAGCTGCAGGATGCGGCTAACCAAGCTCTCGCCCTCGTTAAGAGGGGGCGGGGCCGTGGGCAAGTGCAGTTTACTGTGCCACCAACCGTCCGTGAGCAGCCGTGAGGGAAGAGAGGAAGAGCACACACAGTGTTTGTGTCAGGGTCGGGCAGAGGGGGTCAGACAGGAGCCTTGGGGGAGGACTGACGTCAGTCTCTTTGCTAAGGTAAGGGAGGCCATCCGCCACGTGGAGGGACACTGGATATTGTTGCCTGGTCATAACAAATACAAATATCACCATCGAGGGGGCGATGATTTTACTGAAAGTACCGGGATGCCTGCTGGCATTACTAGCATGCTCGCGACATATCCAGTTGTTCATGATGCTAAATACTCCCAGTGACGTTTGTCTCAGGGACAGAGCTTGGCTAGAGTTGGAGTTAGAATGAGGCCCAGCTGTTAATTATTAAAGAAAACAAGCATGCCGGAGAGCAAAGATAAATCTCTGTGGCGTTGGGGGGAAGCAAGAGCAGATCTACTGAACAGGTTTAGGAAGGCAGAGGCAAGGGGAAATGAATCTGAAACAGGAGAGGGGCAGCAACTTATCAGGATCACATTGGATGTAAAAGTATTTTCAGTTGAAACCCAGGAGATACCTGATCTCTCTGTATAGCTCTCAAACACACACACACACACACACACACCTATTTATTTCTCACACTGCTCTGGTTTCTTGTGACTTTGATCCTGATATTTTCACTGCTATTCCACACACCCTTTTATGTCTTCGGATCAATACGATTCCCAATCACCATGGACCTCCGTCCCTGTGTCTTACCCAAGGAACTGGGCTCCGGAAGGCCCCACCTCAATGAGCCTGCTGGCCAGGCCCTCTCCCTCCACCATGGGGGGCATGGTGGCCAGTCGGTGCCTCTTCACCAGTCGACAGGTCACCCGGGTGGGTGCCGAGCACTTCCTGGGCGGTATGATGATGCGCAGGCCGTTGTGGCGGCAACCGCGCATAGCCCCGCCCCTGGCATCAACCATGAAGCTGACCAGGAAGCTGGGGAGGAGAACATGCAGAGAGGACTTTAGACAGGTCAATACATTCTAATTCATTTGATATAACAAAGGTAAACATCAAAAGTAGGAAATAAAGTAACACATGCAAAAACACAAGTTGTCGACACACAGATGCCGATAAAGGCCGTATTGTGTATTACATGTGTAATGTAAGATTTTGATGCCACACAGAACATTGTCATAACACATGTTCAGTGATATAACATGTGAAAGACAAGTTTTAAAAATGCACACACACTGGACCTTAAAATATGAGATCTGTTATAAAAGACATGACACATGCCAATTTTGCACATGGCTGTGGAGATGGACTAAAAACATGGCCACCGTGAGCAGACAGACCACCATGACGGATGCAATCACAATCAAGGTGATTATTTGTCTTATGGTAATGAGCATTGGACAAAGTCTTATACATGTAAAGTGATCCTAGACATCAATAAAATGGAAATGGGAGCAGACAAATAAAGATGGGAAGCACTTGTTCTTAGCTAGGAGAAAATGGATGCTTGCCCCCACAGCTCTTTGTTAGAAACATCACATCGATCTTTGTGCTGGTCAATGTGGCTGGAGGCTCAATCTGAACAATGGTGAAATCCCTTAGTGAAGATGCCCTTGCAATACATTGTGACGTCCACAAACTGACGAGCCTTTGGACTGCTCTGCCTCTGGAGATGTCTGGGTTATTTATGCTTTTGGCTTCTCATACCTTGTGTGGAAATCAAAGAACTAAGGCTACACATCATACTCGCTATCCAGCCATTTTCGACGTGGCATGGTATTTAGATTAACATGTCTAATTCCACCAAGAGGGTTTCAGTCGATGACTTATCAACTAAGAAAGGAGACTGGCTGAGGTGAAAGGTCACCCTGGCACTTAGTCAATCCAAATCGAGATTCAAGAGGCAGAGCAGGTAAAAACAAGTTGCACGCAACCAGTCACAGACACAAAGACATCTCTCCACCATGAGAGCACACTGTGAAGGAAGGAGGAGGAAGAGGAGGATGAAGAACAGAGGTGCAGTGGGTCACCTGCAGGTGTCTCCATGATCGTGGCACGGAGAGGAGCGGCTGAAAACACAATAGACACCCCATAAGATAGAGGGAGACACAGAGAGAGATATGGAGAAAGACAAAAAGAAAAACGGATAGGGAAAGACAAACAAAAAGGAAAGAGAGAGAGCTGACTAACCCGTTCCACAAACAATCTATCTATAGACACCACGTCAAAGGACTGAGACTGAGGTCACGTTGGCCTAACCTAATCCTAATTTTAATCATCACCCCAACATAACTGGCCTGAGTCAACTCTAACTGAAGTGAATATTAGAAACCCATGCAGGTAGTGCTGCTGTTATGAATTCAATAGTGGTTAACAAGAGGTTCACCAGATAATACTTATCTTAATATCATAGAACAGTACACTAACGGTACCAAAAGCATTCATATTTTCCATTATTTCTCGTATTACTTTACTATGCAATGCTAACTAACAGATGGCCAAGAGATTACTGGTCATGATCCAAGCCTTACATAATCAGGTGCATTTGAAACGACGTCCTACTTGAACCATTGCCTATGATCTCACCAGGTCTCTAAGGAATTGAAAACAGATAGATAGCTGGTCATTGAGACAGGCTTTATGACTGTAGGCTGATTGGCTTTTTAGCTGTAAAATGCTAATTAAATTAATTAGTCTGTCCAAAATGTGTGAGTGTGTGTGTGTGTGTGTGTATGTGATTGCAAGTAGGAACATGCAGTCCATAAAGTATTACTGATGCAAAGTTTGAATGCTTTACATTAATAGTGTTTGGGCTGTGTCTCTGTGTTGGGTTCAGACGGTACCTACCCTGAGTGGACAGGGCTGGCGGACAGGGCCACGTTGTCCAGGTTCTCCGTGCCCCAGCTCAGACGGTACGAGTCCCTCTCACTCTCCCTGGCCAGAGACGATGCCTGGGGGTCAACACGGACAGGGTAAGCCGTGGTAAGGTCAGACACATAGTCAACGATGACGGGCTTGGGAGCACTGGCCCTTTAGCGTACCTGATGGCCAGCGAGCATCTCCTCCATCATGCCGTCGTGCTTGGGGGAGTAGTAGCTGTGGTGCATGGGGGTGTAGGACCTGTCCGAGCTGGGGAGACAAGACCTAGGCTGTTGGGAGGTTGTCATGGTAACAGACACACTTACCGCTAAGGTAAAAACATATCCACCTACCTTTGCATTCGACTGTGGTAGCATGGCAGGAGAGACACAGAATTACAGTGATTGGAACATGAGCAGATTTGTCTTTTTTGAGAAAAATATGTACACACGTATTCCAAGAAATGCACCCAAACACATAGACTGTTTAGGTGCGTTAGGTTTACCTGTCGGAGCGGCCCCCCTCCAGGCTGAAGCGGAGGTAGTTCATGCCATCTAG
Organism: Galaxias brevipinnis; assembly: GCA_036023535.2. NCBI lineage: Eukaryota > Metazoa > Chordata > Actinopteri > Galaxiiformes > Galaxiidae > Galaxias > Galaxias brevipinnis. The sequence goes on along the minus strand of JAVQIZ010150687.1, from coordinate 21,283 downwards.
GTACTGTCCAGGCAGCGAGTCATCCCCGAGCTCCCTCAGGTCCTCTGCCCGCAGGTACTCCCCTCCGTCCCCAGTCATGGTGTCCTCACCTGGTGGGGAGGTGTGAAAGAAAAGAGCAATGAGGTTTGTGGATGAGGAAGTGTAACCTGTTTAGACATGGTCACTAGCTATGTCAAGCAGGACTACTATCGTATATGAACACTCATGACTTACCAGGGCCAACGCACTTATGATGACAAACACTCACACAAACACCATCGATTTCACGCACACCTTCCTCTTCATCACCTAGTTCAAAGCGTTTTGTGAGGGTAGTAAATCCCTCTTGGCATAATACATTTGTCAGCCCTACTGGCTTGCTGTGTCCAAAGCTCTATTGGCGCAGTTAACACTACTGCCCAGCAGGTGTCAGTATCACTAGCGGCGGCTGTGCTCTGATCATTGCCGTTAAGCAGCACAGGTTAGTCCAGCAGAACAAAGTGAGAGACATACTGTAATTAGATAGGGAGGTTCTGTTGCCAACAGCACACTGGCTGCCTGGAGAGGGAAATGTGTAGGAGGAAATAGAACAAACGTGACGCACAAACACAATGGCATTCCTCCCTTCACAGTCTGTAGTCTTTGATCTTAGTAGGGGGTAGAACAACCAAACCATGATCTTAGTGGTGATTATCTAATCAGTGAGAGTTAAAGATGGGCTAGTCTCAGAAGGGCAATAAAGCAGAAGGACATGTTCTAAAAATGGTCTGTGGGGCTTAATAAGTGCACTAGCAAAGTTATGTGCCACCACCTCATTAAATCTGTCACGGCTAACGCTACAAACATTAGCGTCCCCAAAGCCAGCGAGGCCCCAGAGCATTGAAAGCGGCTGTCAGAGGGGGCTTAAGGGAGCACTCCTATATCCTCTGCTTAGAGTCAATCCTGGGAGGCACAGTGATACAGTGTGTCTCCACGCAGGGCTCCTATAGCCTCTTTGATGTGGCAACATGCTGTGTAGCGCTGTTTTCTGTCTCTTCTTGGAAATATTAATATCACTCACTAGGGAGCAAATATTTTAAAAGCAAGTCATTGCAATCATTAGGTAGGCTTGGTGGTGAAATACAATATATTCTTTCTAACTCTGTCCCTTGGTTATTGTTTCAAGTAAAAAAAAAAGGGTTTATGCTCAAGACAACACTGGATCTAACGATTGTCGACTTTCTTAATGTTATTGTACGTTAGCAATTTTGTTAACACCAATACTTTTGCTCCAAGCCTATTCCCTATTGGGAACCACAATTGCT
>JAVQIZ010150687.1:0-15000 GCA_036023535.2 Galaxias brevipinnis | reverse complement strand
GAGAAATGAACAGGGAAGAGACTGAGAGAAAACATGACAGCCCACCAAACCCTTGTATGTTGAATGTTTTCGACACAATTGACTGCCTGTTTCCACATCCAGCGAGCGGCTGAATGAACTCTCTCTGCTTTGTCCCAGTAAGCGACATAGCCCAGAGCAAAGCCCCCTGGGTGACAAAGCCATGGTGCTGCAGCGTTAACCGGCTGGCTGGTGATTAATCACTGGAGCCCGGCCACGCCTCAGCGGAGGAGGCCAGAGGTCGTGGCCAGGCTCCTTCATCATCAGGCAGCCTCCAAAGTCAACAGGAGCATGGTGTGGCCTACGCTGTCATGGTGTCACACTCTTTAACCAGGGAAATAGACCGTGCAAGGACACCACAGGTGGGTGTGAGTTGTTTTTTTTGTTTTTTTTGAATAGTGAGTCAAGAGGTAAAATGACAATAGGATGCGCCGCACGTCTGGTGAACAAAAATAGGTATCAAAAAGCCATGTGTGCTGGACCATATACATGCCATATTTTCATATTTGTGTATTGCACATCTGTGCGTTTCCCCTCTGTGTGTGAGTTCTGTACTGTAGGTTTAGGGGTGTGTTACCTTGGTGGCCAGCGAGTGTGTTTCCTCTCTGTGTGTGAGTTCAGTACTGTAGGTTTAGGGGTGTGTTACCTTGGTGGCCAGCGAGTGTGAGGCCCCAGCCTCCAGCAGCACGGAGGCCGTCTCCAGCTGGCCCTCGCGGGCCGAGATGTGCAGCGGGGTGTAGCCGTTGGTGGTGGAGGCGTCCGGGTGGGCCATGTGCTGCAGCAGCAGCTGGACTATCTCTGTCTTCCCCAGGCGGGAGGCGATGTGCAGCGGGGTCTGGTCCTCCTGTGAGGGGGCACACGGAGCCAGCTTTCACGGTCATTAGGCACATCAAATCCACCGTGGACATGAAACATTTGAATGACATTTTGGACATTTGGGAAAATACACATCTACAAGGATGAATGATATAAATATATGATCTGCCATGTTGGTGTATGAATGTGTGTCCTAAATACAAAGGGTTAGGGTTCCATTGGGAGTGTGGCCTCCAGAGGGGTGCTGTGGTCCGTGGTGTCTCACCCTGGCCCTGGCGTCCACTATGGCTCCGTTCCTCAGCAGACAGCGCACAACCTCCACCTGGCCCGCCCGCGCTGCCATGTGGAGGGCCGTCTCCCCACGCTGGGACAACACACACACACACGCACGCACGCACCCACGCACGCACGCACGCACGCACGCACGCACGCACCACGCACGCACACACACACACACACAATTAGAACAGAAAACATCACACTTCAGCAAATGTTTGCATTCTTAAGGTTTATATTCTAGTCTTATATTCTAGTCTTTCAACTGCTCTCACAAATATATCTTTTTTTTGCTATTCGTGCTTCACCAGAGACTAGCTAGCTGACTGTTGGCTCAGCAAAACCCCACAGAGTTTCCTAAGTTTCACACACAGTACGTTTCATCCAGCTGTCCCCCATCACTCACAATGTTGCTGACGTCTGGGGAGGCTCCGTTCTGCAGCAGTAGCAGCACGATGTTGAGGTGACCCATGAAGGCTGCTACGTGGATGGGAGTCAGGCCAGACTGGAGGCACAGGAGGACAAGGGTTAGGGGGAGCGAGCCATTTCTCTAAATAGCCCTTTCATTTCGTTCGCTCTACACATACGTTTCCAGTCAAATGTTTGGACACACGTTCCCAGTGTGAGCCCAAACTTTTGACTGGTGCTGTCCATATAGTGGTACTGTATATGCCCCTAATTGAAGGTGAAGGCAGATGACTCAGAGCACTGATACTATAGTTAGTACTCTAGTTATTATGTAGCTGAGCGGTGGGACAGTGTCTTACCTCTGTGATGGCTTGGATGGACGCTCCATACTTCACCAGCAGCTCCATCACCTTCACCCTGTTCTTCTTGCAGGCTATGTGCAGTGGTGTGAAGCCATTCTGAGACACACACGCACACACACACACAGACACAAAACTATTAGACCAGACAATGTCATGTAAGTATTACAGTTCTAAATTCCTTCCAAAGCACAGCAAAAATGTCTAACCCATTCAGCCATATATAGCTTAACCAAGCAGTAAGGGACGGACAGAGAGTTGCCAGATCATTATCTCCGGCTACTTTGGACTCTAAAGGCGACAGTTCAAAGCCAGTGTATGTGATTGGCTGTGTGGTACCAGGGCTCTGGCGTTGGGGTTGGCCCTCTTGTCCAGCAGCAGCTTGGTGACCCGGTAGTGTCCACAGTGGGCGGCCACGTGCAGCGCCGTCAGGTAGTCCAGTGTCACGTCATCCACCGGCGCCTTGTGCTGCAGCAGGTGCTTCACGCACTCCACGTGGTCACCCTGGGCGGACATGTGCAGCGGGGACAGGCCGTTCTGGGAGGAGGGTAGAGCGGGGGGGTGGGTTAGAAGAGAGACAGAGGAAGTGAACAGGGAATAAAGGGAAGCCAACGGAGATGGACGGGAAATAGGTTTTTGTTCGTGGGTGGGCATAATTGAATTGCCTGTGCGCTTGTATTTGTTTGTGTGTGTGTGGGTGTGTGTGTGTGTGTGTGTGTGTGTGTGTGTGTGTGTGTGTGTGTACCTTTGTCCTGGCCAGCATGGGAGCACCTCTCTCCAGCAGCAGCTCCACAGCGGGGTCGTGTCCACTCCGAGCGGCGCAGTGCAGGGGGGTGAGGCCATCCTGTAAAACACACACACACACACAGAGCGAGATTTACATACAAAATACACACTCTAAAAAGCACACAAGCTGCCTTTTTGGAAACAGCCACGGTCTGCATGAAGGGGCCTGAAGGTCAGAGAAGACAGTATAAACACTGCTGACTGTAAGCTGACACTCCTCTATGGTGAGTCAGAAGGAGAGGTGAAGGGTCAGCTCCCCAGGGGGCCCTACAGCGGGGACCTCATTGATCCAGGGGATAAACCCCAGACTCTGATTGGACAGTGTTCAGTGATTCACAGACATCATGTTTATTCATGGCCGCTGGCGGGGTCAACCCAAACACAAGGTTATGACCTTTGGTTGCTGCAGTAACCATGTCTTGAAATGCGTTTAATACCATGAGCTACTCACAGAAAACTCAAATACTCGCAGTCTTCCATGCTTGATTAAACAAAGAGAGACGCACACAGACACAAAAACCCTTCAGGGTATTGCTATCATAACAAAACAAAAACATTTGAAAAAACATCCGTGAAGTCTGTAAGGGTTGTTGGGGAAAGACGAGGAGGTCCTGCTGTTACTGATAGGTCTGGGCCAGTTGTTGTTGTTGACCAGTATAAATAACTAGGCTGCATGCAGCAGGCCGGGGCTTACGTTGCCCTGACAGATGTTTCTGTCTCCTGATTAGACAGCTTTCCAGCAGGCTGAGCCAGGATGAAATATGATCACTAATAGACACAGGCTGTCCGCCCGTTCCCCTCGCTGGGCCATCTACACTACTGAGCTTACGCGGTACAAACCAAGCTAGTCTTCCTTTCCTGCTGACCAGTGCTGTTTATGGATCGCTTAAAACAAACACCAATTTTGTGGTGGGAAACGTGACACTTTGAAATCCTGCTTATTCCATGGCTGCCCTCCATTGAGCTTCACGTATTGACTGAATGTTATGGTGACGTGGGACCGACGAGGTGGTGGCTCTGTTTGTTGGAGGGAATTAATTAGGACGACTGGAACGGATACGCTGCCCTACTCTGGCCCAGCCACAGGAGATTGCACACCATTGACCCACCATGGCCTGGGCCTATAGGGACAGTCTGTCTGAACAGTATGCTGGGGAGATTAACGCTGTGACATAACCAGCACAGTGTCCTGCCCCAAACCTAGCTGGATCTAAACATCATCATGCTGATGTTAGAGTGTTCTGAGGGGAGTGACAAAGTGACCTGCCCAGACCTCACTTTCGATTTCACCCATCACACTGGAGGGTCAAGGTTCAGCTATGAAAAGAGGTCAAGGTATGTTGCGTTTTTGAAGAGGATTTATGGAGGAGGTGAAGGAATGTAGAGAGTGATAGGCACAAGGGGGGTGACAGTATGCGTCAGCGAGGATTCTTTTCACCCAACCTTTAATGCAGTTTGCTGATTGCAAAGCAAAACGTCAAGGACACTGATATAACACAAAATAAATTGAGCTTTCAGACTCAATTAGTAAGCAGCAGACCGGGCACACGCACACGTACAAACACACACGCACACGTACAAACACACACATACACACACAAACACACACATACACACACACACACACACACAAACACACACATACACACACAAACACACACTCAGCACTGTCCTGTTACTTTTGAACAGTGCAAAACCCTTAATGATCCTCACTCACAAAGACTACAATTCCCCACTATGGACAACAGGCAGACATAAAGTCACACAGAGATCCAGGCGCTGTCACTCCATGAGTCACGACTAGCTGAAAAGGATGAGGCCAGTATAATTGGTGTGTCGCAGGAGGAGAGATTGTCCAAGGCCGAATCTAATTTGACTCACTGAGTCGAACACACACACACACACACACACACACGCACACGCACGCACACGCACGCACACACATGCACACACACGCACACACACGCACACACACACACACTCACACACAGAAGTAGAGTTGTCTGGTACTCACCCTGGTTTTAGCGTCGATCTGTGAGCCCCGGTCCAGGAGCAGGCGCACCATGTTAGTGTTGCCCCTCTTGGAGGCCACATGCAGGGGCGTGATGCCATTCTAAACACAGGGAATACACAGGCAGCCCCTCAGTCAGGAACAGACATTAAAGACAAAGGTAGTTCAAGAATAAAGACACACCATACGGAATGCTATGATCAGTACAGGAGCAGTGTTACTAGGGTCATTCTGGGTCTGGATTCCTGAAGAAGTTAAGCAGGGCTATTTTGGCATTTGGCTTGGTAAAGCTGTTATATTCTGGCAAGTGCCGGGATTTTTCTTCCCTTCGCGTGGCCCAAAGCACTGCATGGACACACAGCATGTGTCGATGACTGTGACAAAACCACGTCCGGGAAAGTGTAGCTAGCATAGCGGAAATCACACGAGTTGTGTTTTTCTACAAGATCCAATTTCTAAGTGAGCAGGTTCTGCTTAACTGGCGGTTTTCCAGCTTTTACTCAGCATGGGCCTTGGTAAGCCCACTGGACCTTAGCTGGTGGGTAAGACTATTTCACCTCGCTGTCGTGTTCCGGCTCGAGCCAGTCAACACTGAGACCCGCTGAGCACTGTCCACAGCCCTCACTGCTTTGTTAAAGAAAGGAAACGGGATGAGCACTAAGCACGCTCCTGATGGGTTAACCATGAAGAGCGAAAGGTCTATCTGTGTGCCATTGTTCCATGTTTTAAAGTTCTTAAAGAAGGGCCCGCATTGGAACACTGTGTGTTTGTGGTGTGAGTGTGTGTGTGTTTGGTGTGTGTGTGTGCATGCGTGCGGTGCTTACCCTTGCAGTAAAGTCTACCGCCGCTCCTCTGTTGAGCAGCAGTGTTGCCACATTGACATTCCCATAGTGGGCAGCAATATGCAGTGGTGTGAATCCACTCTGAAATACAGAGGACGGAAAGAGGAAGAGACATAGAGACAGAGAGAAACAAAGAGGCAGAAACAGGAGAAGGTCAGTGGACTTTTCTTGACCCCTAGAGCGTGACCCATGACCCTTATCTTTGCCACCACTATCCCAGCATGCAGCAGTTGCGTAAAGCATCACAAGAGACAAATAAAGACAAGAAACAGGAAACAAATGACATAAATAAACAAAATGTCCCTTTGTAAAAGCAAATCAAATAGATATTTAAAAACTATGTTGCTCCTTAAATGAGCTTTAACTGTATGGCATCCATTCACATTTAGATATAACATTGCCATGCAGGTTATACAATAAGAAATAAATATATATATTCTATCAAAATAAACTGAAAAGAAAAAGAATGAACAGACAGACAGGCAGACGTACAGTACCCACAGACACAGTTATCCAAAATCCACACAAAAATGAACCAGAAATATTAGTTCTCCATAAACCATACATTTACAACATCAGAAACTAAAGAAACCAAATTATAATCAATAGACAAAAGTCATTCGACTGTGACTGTTACTTCAAATCAACACCCAAGTGCACTATGTTCACTGTACGTCAGAGTCAGTCATCTTGTCAGGAGGTATGAGAAAATTTGAGATTGCAGAGCATGTTTGGAGTATTGTGAAATTCTTGCCTTACCTTGCCATTCTGTAAGTCAGGGTCCGATTTAATGTGAAAACATTATTTACAAAAAGGTGTGAAGAATACAGTGATCACGTGATGGCTCCAAAATTACACAGTCAAAGCTTTGAATGGTGCAAATAAAGGTAGCTTGAATGCAACATGCTATTCAGGGCACTCAAACTGTCAAATTATCTGCAAAGCAATATCATGCCAGTGTTTTGAGAAAGGGACTATCCCAACATGCCTAATTAATTAATGTGCATATTTTAATCTTGATTAATGTTTTCAGCAATATGTCCGGTTGCAACCCTGAGTTAAAAGAGAATCCGTTTTGTTCACATATTTGAAAGATTCTCCTCATCAGTCGAATCATTTATGTGCATAGTGCATCCTCAAACAGCATGCATGACAACAAAGGAACAACATGGATATCAATTCATATAAACAACAAACAGGGAACATCTGCTAAATATCTGGCAATCAAATCAAATCATATCAAAGCTTATGAAATAGTATGAGGGATGTTAAGATGAACAAGGTAAAAGACATGGAAGCTTTCTGCTCTTTTAACACCTTCAAAATTAAAATGGCAATACAATAATAATAATAATAATCATAATAATTGTAAGTATGTAAAAACCAACTAAGACCCCTATAAAGAATCCATAAAACAAATGGGAGATGATGAATCAGGCCCTGTGAGAGCTGGCCATTCCCCATAGCCGTGCATGTTGCACATCACTATAGCCCACCATGAATAGAAAGCACGGTGTCAGAACCTAGGAGAATGTCAAAGGAACTGAAGGGAGAAAGAGAATCAAAAACCATCCTCCATGCAGAGTCTGGATGCGTGAAGGCAACGTGAAGGAGAAATTAAATGGTGTCATGGTGAGAGAGTGAAGACGGGTGTGAGAGTCGGGGTGTATACCTCGGTAGTCCTATTGACCATCATCTGAAGCAGTAGAGACGAGGGAGGGGGAAAAACTCTTTAGTTACTATGAACACACAGCGGGCTCCATCACGCAGAGCTCAGAGTAGCTTTTCTTTCAGTAAAGAGGACATATATACTGGCAACGTGGCTAGACCGCTGACCGCTAACGTTTCAACTCAAAAATGGATTTTGCTGTACTTTACAGATCAAAGTTCATGCATTCTGTCTCATCTCCGGAGCCAACTTGCTGTTACTGTAGTTGGGCTAACGGAGCCAACATGAAGGTGAAGCATGGCGGCCATTTTGCTATTCCTGTCCAGTGGTAAACAATCTAGGAGGTTTGTTTGGTGGGATTGCAGTGCTCAGTGTGATGAAAACAGAAGTGACTGAGTGTGGCATAGTGTGTGTGTGTGTGTGTGTGTGTGTGTTGAGCATGCTTCTGTTAATAGCTACTCAGCTCCGGGTCCCACACATGAGTCATGTTGAAGAGCAGTGGATCTGAACAGCTGAAGCAGAAACGATGTTTCAGTTCATGCCTGAGTCCAGTATATCCTAGTATACCACCAAATAGAAGAGCCTCACATCGAAATATTTAGTGTGAGATGTAGAGGCAACTCACAGGCAGGGCTTGTTCGTTTGGGCAACCCACAGACTAACTTTCACTCTAGCCACGTCCATTAAAAGCAGAATCTGGTTTTAATGAAATTGTCAACAGCCTTTTCTCCATTTTCCACCCATTACTGCATGGCAGAGGTCTATTTGGACAGTTCATGTTTCAAATCAACAGAGCAATGGCTACCACACCATTTCCTCAAAACCAGATTAATGCTGTAATCTTAGATCCCTGTTCAGATAGCGCCCACCCCCATATACAGAATCCCATTGGTGCATGCAGCCATCAATAACAACAACGCCATACGACCTGCAGACACTGGCACACTCCATGCAGGGGACAGTTCTATACTTAGACGGCAGGGGGAAGTAGTGAGTTATGGGGGGGAAAGTGGACAGGTGTGAGGGGGGAGCAGAGAGAAAGAGAAGGGAGAGACCCAGTTAGTGGCAGGACCAAAGGACAGGTGGCAGGCACTGAGGGGAGAAAGTGAGAGACAGACAGGTGCACATAGACAAGACCCACGGACACCCATCTACCATACTGGAGCACCAGAGATAGACATCTGGTGGTTGCAACATCAACAAAGCAGTAAGATTGCTACAACTTACAGAAGAAAAACAACATCACAGTACAATCTTGCTTCCAAAATCTATACAACATTGACCCAAGGCCCCACCAGTAGCTTTACAATGCATCATACATATCACAATGTTTGCAAAGGCACTGACGACCACATTGTAGCGTACGTACACCATTGAAGGTTTGCAACCCGTTAGCACCAGCCCCGGGGGTCCCATGTGTCGTACCTTGGACTGGACATCGGCGTTGTGGTCGTTCTGGAGCAGCAGGGCGGCTGACTTGGTGTCGTCCTTGCGGGCGGCGATGTGCAGGGCGGGCAGCCGCACCTTGCCCTTGGTGTCGTTCTCCAGGAGGATGGACACCACCTGGTTGTGGCCCTGCTGCAGGGCGATGGCCAGCGGGGTGAAGCCGTCCTACAAGGGGGAGAGGAGTAGAGAACCCAGGGGGGAGGAGGACAGAAGACAGAGCGGTTTCAGTGCAGCAGAGCGGTCCAGTACACATGGTCCACTCTGAAATGTGTGTGTTGAGACTACGGTTGTGACCCTCCCACACTGAGACAGATACCTCTGTAGCCGTGCTCTGGTTGCCTCCGTTCTCCAGCAGGTAGCGCACCACATCCAGGTGGTTCTCCTGGGCGGCCATGTACAGCGGAGTGAAGCCATTCTGCGGGCCAACAACAACTACGTTACCCAAAGGTCACCAGGAAACAGTCCCATGAAGAAGTCTATTTCATCTGTCACTTTGTGGTGACAGTTGCCATTTGAAGCTGCTAAGGCTAAGAGTGCGTGGTTGGACTCACCTGGGACTGGGAGTTGATATCAGCCCCTCGTTTGACCAGGATCTTCACTACTTCAGCTTGACCAGCCAGAGAGGCAATATGGAGAGCTGTGTTCCCTTTCTACAGGGACAACCAAATCACACACAATACAATGATAAACACAGCCTAAAGAAAGAGAGAGCGCATGCTACCAGCGATGCATTGTAGGGGATATTATTGTAGAGGGCAGTGTGAGCGGAAGATTTTGGTAAGAGTGTCATGTCAATACAACAAAACATTATCCCTCGTTAGAAAGTTTTACACTCACATCATTACCATCTCTTCTATTCAGCACTGTGACCTTCCCACCACTCTCTCTCTCTCACACACACACACACACACACACACACACAAACACACACACACACTGGTACTTTCTGATAAGTCACTGTTAATGATGCTCTCGACACAAGAGGTGGCGGTGACATGAACACACTCATTCCAGTGAGATGGAGGATGCTTATCGCTGATTAGGGAGAGGGGGTAATATTACTCGTCTGACTTTTAATTAGGGTAAAGCGATAAACCCACAGTCTTGACTCAACAAGAGAACAATTTTAAGTTGCATAATTTCAGACCCTGTCAAATCAGACAGATGTCAAATAGCAGACTCAGGCATACCTTAATAGTGGTAACCTTCCAGCCCCCCACTCTATCTTATACGTACAATTCCAAAATAATCTTGGATCTCAGTGTAAACATACTAGCAAATCAAGCTTTTCTTCCCAAGACAAGCAATTCAAGATAACTTGCTAATAATATCATGTAATAAAGCATAATTATTTTTGGGTATTTAAGTACGTTTGGAAAATGTCTTTATTTCATTCTGAATGTTGAAAGGTATTCAGAGCCTACTATCACACAGTTGAGCAAATTTTCTAAAAATCTCTTGTCTTGGAAAAAGAATGGTGTTATATTGGTTCATAACTTCTCCATAAACAAATATGTCTTTAGTACAAATAAGAACCACTGAAAACTGCAAGCAAGTTCCTACTTCACAATAAAAAACTATTTTCTTCGCTCTAAAACAGCAAAGTTATTTTTTTGCCATGATAGGGCTACTATAGCTCTGCTGCTAGGCAACCATAACACAGAGCATATTTGTGTTTACATCCAAGAAGACATATAACACCAAACCTGTTTGGAATAGGGTAATCAACCTTCTCCAGTTGCAGTGTGTGGAACGCTCAAAATGTCGAACCATAAACTAATCACGATTGTGAAACAATCTGGATAAAGAACTTTGATAAATTTTTAAATGTAGTGCACATTTTCAAAACTAAGACATCCTTAGCTAATAGTGTCTAGGTTACTTTAATATTTGGAAGAGTTCTTTTAGGTTCAAGTGTGGGGGTTCGCACGCAAAGGACTAACTAGAAAGCAGGTGAACGTTGACAGTGGGTGTGTTAGGGCTAGCTAACTGGTGCCCTGACTGATGGCTGAGTGGACTCGCAATGGAAAGGTTAACAGTCAGGTCATAGGAGGTCAGGAGTCGGCACGGTGCCCTGTAAGGACCCTAAAGTTCAAAGTACTTAACCACTCAACAAAATACTGAGAATCTGGGTTGCTAATGAAACACTAGATGTCTGTTGTCCATTGTCCTGTTTATAAGAAACTAGACATGGATAATGTATTTGCATGCAAAACATTCTAAGAACACTACTCAGAGATCCACGTTCCTCTACTGTGATCTCAGGAGACCACAGTAAATGGAATTAAGCGATGATGGTGTGGCAGGTTAATGTCGCCCACCTTGGTAGAGGAGTCCACCGCTGATCCTCTCTCCAGCAGCTCCTGGACCAGCTCCACATGGCCCTCTTTGGCTGCCAGGTGTAGAGCGTTGAGACCGTTCTGTATAAGAAAACAGAGAAAAGAGGCGAGGTCAACTTCTCGACTCCATACCAAAGCTTGATCAACAAAATGTCGGACTGCAAAAAAGGTAAACAGGTCTTTGGTACCTCCAGGTCCATAATCTCAGACCAGACTATCCCTCTCTCTGTCTCGCTCTTTCCCTCTTACTTCGCTATGAAACCCTGTTCTTCACTCTCACTTCAGAGAGGGGTAGACTGAAATATCTAAGCCTGTACTGGAGGTCACAAATTGTGCCAAGTCACGCTGTTGAGCAGGGCCAGTCCTGGATGAGGGGATATTAATAAGGCATGTGTGTGTAAGCGGGTGCACAGGCATTTTAAAGGGGCTGTCTAGTGTTTTCGTCTGGGTTGAGCCATGTTATTTCACTACAGACATGATGAGGCTGTTCTCATATGCTAGCATACGATGCCCATGAAGGTAAAATAATAAGAGAACATCGATCAGCTCATCCTTCCCCATCCACATTCTGTGTCCAGTCTTTATTTTCTTTGTCTTGTAACTGTATCATGTTGGATCATAATAGGAAAGACTCCGTGGGAAATAAAGATGACATGTTAATATCACTCCGCTGGAATTAGCTAAAGGATTAAGGAGTTCAGGTATTTACCAGTTCATTCATAAACAGCTAAACAGGATCGACTAAGATACATTCTGATCGTGATTATCCGATTGGTTGGAGGAAGTTGTGAGGGGCTTGGATAAATTTTCAGTGACTTGCAGGTCACGTATAGACACAGAAACTGGCCTCTCTAAATAGCAATTTGAAAAAAATTATGTACATGCACTAGTCTTTTTTTGCACCCTGCTTCAATATCTCCACCCCTTTTTGTATAGATTCCATCTTTTGATTAGAATTTCTACAGAATCAACCATTTCTCAGAATTCAGGTCTGTAGGCTACCAACGCTCTTGCCACTTTTTTTCGATATTAAATGGTAAATGGACTGCATTTATATAGCGCTTTTTCAACCGGAATGGAACCAAAGCGCTTTACAATGTTGCCTCTCATTCACCCATTCACTCACACACTCACACACCGATGATATTAAGCGTCATGTTTAATTTTTTTGGCCACGCACTCCAGTGACATTTCCTTTAATTTCCCTGTCAGCTCTCACACAATGGATGACTAAGCCACATGGCAAAGTATAGCCTTCAACGGGAAAGCTCTTAAGAAGAATGTATATTTATTCTCCTTTTTTCCTTGCTTTAGCGCTACCATAACATCCTGGCTTTCCCTACTCCAAAGGCAGGAGAGAGTGCAGTAAGTTATGGGGTGAAGGACACTCTACTCTCTCCTTTGTCTTGACTGACAGAATCTCTCTCAACACGCAGCATTAGGCTGCTGGACAATTTATGAGGGATCTTTCTGTCGATAAGCAATCTCCCCTGCTCCTGGTTATTTTACACAAACAACATATCACACTGTGGCTAAAGGCAATATTTTATTTTTGACTATTGGGTCCTGCAAAGGGGTCTGAAAAACGTGCATATTTTAAAGTCAGCTGATAGTTATGGCCTGAAGGAAATAGTAAATTCTGACGTTTGTAGGCCAGCCTTTCCTAGGAATAAATGAACAAATGCTCTATCAATTCGGTTTGCTAGCCAACCGGTTCTGTATTCAATTTATGAACATCTGCTGCTAGGCATGGTAGCCTACATTGCTGACTACAACTTAAATGGCTCGCGAACTGACCAGGTACTTACAGCTAACGACAATATTAACCATGTTAGCTATATGTGTTACCTTCGTTTGCAACCACTGTTGCAGTCAAAGATTCAAATGAATGGATATCCATGTGGAATTATCCACCTATAGTGACATTGAGAATGAATGGTTCTCATATCATTTTTCTCAAGCGGTGTATTCTAGATTCCAAGTTCCCTGAAAGGGCCTTGGAGCATATCTGGAGTGTATTTTGATTGAGTGCAGTCACAAAGTGTCAGATGTTAGCTGAACACATCTGCCTGCCTCACGGGGCCTCAGAACAGTCTGGTCTCACATCACTTAGTGCTCAGCCTCATGGGGTAAATGTTTGTGCAGAAGATTACACACTCAAAATGAATGGATACTGTAAGGCCCTTTCTCTGTGATGTGCACGCCCTTGAGGGAACTCACTTTGTCCCTCATCAGTTCAGTTGTGTCAATAACATTGAGAAACACACTGATGTACATAGTGTGTAGAATACTGGCACATGGCACTATTTCCTGTAGAGGAAAGAGGCAGACATTTTCGAATCTACCTGTACTTTTACCAGAGACGGATTACTGCATGGGCAAAGATTTATTTTTTTCTTTAGGCCTATGTGTAAAGTTTTTTCTTTTTTTTTATATTGCAGTTGGTTAAATGTTATTTTGAAAATGTAATATTTGAAAAAGACAGCGATTAAGAAAGACATTGATGGTTCGCTAGTCATGCAGTGAGAACATTACAGGTCGATGCGGCCGAACGTTTCGTTTGTGTCTGTGACAGTCACAATTGACCTCAACTTGACCTATGATTTCTCCCAAGCATACTGTGCAACGACTGGAAGGAAGGTCCTTTGCGTTAGCGCAACTTCAAGCTAGCAATGAGGTGTTGAATTACAATTCATATTACATTGAAACACACATAGGCCTATATATACATTTAAAAGAAAGTAAACCAAAGGAGTGCTTATTAACAAAGTCATCCCAGAGTAGGACACACGTATGGATTTGTTTTTGTTAAGTTGGGTCATCCACAAGAGTGGGTTAGTTTTCTGTTACTGACTCACCATAGCCATTTGTTGCTGTAGTCTTGGATGATGTGAAGTGTGGTTTATTTTTGTCGTCAGTTGCATATTTTGATATATTATATATTTGCATATTAAGTGGAAGGACCTGCAATTGGTCTTCCAGATTACTTACTAAGGGGCTGGTCATGTATATGGCGGAGATGGTGATGAACAAAATGTGGCTGCATTCGCGCTGTTTTGCCAGAACAGCCTGTATCTTGTATTTATGTGTGAATTGTACATGATGAGGGTATTTAGATTGATGCACAAAATATGTAAACTCAGACGTTCTGTTTAGCGCGCGATCCTGGTATGGTTATACAGTAGTTTGTTGTTAAAATTGTAATTATCAGAAGTCCCTAGAATGAACTATTCCATGCCTTTAGCTTTGAAGTATAGCAGCCTCATCTGCCTCCCCAATGCACCAACTCACGAGCCACTACTGATTTGCATGTAGGTAGGGGCCCGTGGCGATTTGGTGCCCAGGGCCCGTGGTCATGATAATCCGTCCATGACTATTACCCCCATAAATGGACAGAATATTGAAGGTAGGGGAAAACCTGTGCAGCCTCCTACACACTGGGATTTGGGAGCGGGCCTCTTAAGATAAGAAAACACCCACACACAAATTTCCCCCACCAGACCACTGGAAGTTATTAGTCATTGTTTTTTCAAGAGCGTTCTGCAGGGAGGAAAGTGGCAATGGCTATTTAAGGCCAAATAACTACTCAGTTCAATGGAAAATGGAAATTACCACAAAGTTCAGAATGAATTTAGAAAAAGCCTTGACATTATCAAAATCATCATAAGGAAATGGACAAATATAAGCTTCTTTTTTACAACATCAGTGCAATAGCAGAGTCACACACTTGTGAGTTCTGGTTCACATTTAAAGAGTCAACAATTCAGAGGCCGTCTTCTTTGCCTAGAGGTTTCCCATACAATCATACATACATACGTACATACAGTATATACATACATACATACATACGTACATACATACAGTGGGGCAAAAAAGTATTTAGTCAGCCACCAATTGTGCAAGTTCTCCCACTTAAAAAGATGAGAGAGGCCTGTAATTTTCTTCATAGGTACACTTCAACTATGAGAGACAGACTGGGGGGAAAGAATCCAGGAAATCACATTGTAGGATTTTTAATGAATTAATTGGT
>JAVQIZ010150685.1:0-21381 GCA_036023535.2 Galaxias brevipinnis | reverse complement strand
GCATCACCTACAAAATCCTTCTTCTCACCTACAAAGCTTTACACAATTTGGCCCGTCCCTACCTCATTGAACTGCTCCAACCTTACCATCCTACCCAGACACTACTTTCATCTGCAGATAAGCAACTGATCATTCCACAAGCAAATCTGAAGCATTTTGGGGAGCGTGCATTTTCTAGGGCAGCACCTAAATTATGGAACTCTCTCCCTCCTCTAATTTGGAATTCCAACTCGCTATTAACCTTTCAAACTCACCTTAAAATCTTTTCACCCTAGCATACCCTAGTTAAGTCTGTTTAGAACCTGGTCCCTTTCTTTTACTGATACTATCCATTTGCTTACTTATAGTTAGAACTGTTGTTGCTGTTTGTCTGTTATACTATTTCTGTCTAATTGTTTATTTTTGTCATGTTATCAATGTTGATGCTGTGAAGCGACTTTGGGTGTTAGAAAAACGCTATATAAATAAAATGAATTATTATTATTATCACTATTATTATTATTATTATTATTATTATTATTATTATTATTATTATTATTATTATTATTATTAATAAGAACCAGTCCTCTCCCACACCAGTTTGCCAGGGTGTACCACAGGGCTCGGCCCTGGGACAATTCTGTTCATCATTTACATGCTTCCTCTTGGACCATTAAATTGTAAACACAAACTCAACTTTCACTCATATGCCGATTACACTTGGCACTGTATACACACACTAAACCCAGCACTAACCTCCCTCCCCCCTCACTTACAAACTGCCTACTTGAAATAAAATGTTGGATGCCTGAAAATGGTCTGGAACTCAGACTAAGATGGAGACGATGATTGTTGCTGCTCATTCTCTGCTCAACAAGGTTCATGATTTGGTCCTCACAATCAACAACACCTGTATTTGTTCCCACTGCCAAGGTCAGAAATATTGGTGTGGTTTGTGATTCCATCCTCTCCATGGAACCTCATATAAAAACTCTTGTCTTGACTTTTTCACCTCCCGCCTGGATTACTGCAATGGTGTACTACTCAGGGCGTCAAACAAGGGCCTGGGTAGGCTCCAGTATGTACAGAATTTTGCTGCAACAATTCTCACTCGCACTAAACCCTAGCAACATATCACTCCCACTCTCTTCCATCTGCATTAGCTCCCAATCAAGTCTCACATCTCATTCAAAATACTACTTCTCACTTACAAATCTCTACATTGACTAGCCCCCTACATGCCTTCTCGTACCCTCCGCTCCTCTGACTCTAGTCTTCCCACCACCTGCCAAATCAGAAAAAAGCGTTCAGCGCTGGTGCCCCAACTATGGAATTCCCTTCCCCCAGCCATTCGGAGCTCCGACTCCATTAACATTTTTAAATCCGTCTCAAAACCTCCTTGTTTTCCTTATCTTAACCCTAGTATGTTCCCTTTGCAAATTGTCCTTGAGTTACTGCAAAGGTGCTTTTAAATCCGTAGTAGTAGTAGTACCTTGAGTAGATTACTTATCAGTCTAGTGCCTTCAGAATATTCTACCGTAGTTACCAAGTACGTTACCTAGTATGTGTAACAACTACATGATAATAGTACTGTAAACGAAAGTGACCTAATAATTGTTCAGTACTTTCCTGGTACCTTTTGTATATAACTTATATCAGTCTAGTGCAGGGGTCTCGAACCTTTTTTTCATCTGAGAGCTACTTAATTTTTTTTTTAAGTGGCCGAGAGCTACTATGTCTTATATTACTTATACTACATTTATTCACATAACAAATCAAAACACAAAAATTAACCAGCTGAATTGTTTATACTATATGTATCAAATATAAATATTGAAAACTAGCGTTTAAGATCAAAAACTAATTAAATTCACAATGTCAAATGTATCCAATTGTTTCCAATTTCATTGTGTCAAGCTTTAATCTAGTAAAACGTCTTAAAGTCACATGAAAGTAATAGCAATTTTAAAAAATGTCCTTTTTTTTTAACTTAAGGGACATTTATCACACATCACCTCCATTCACAAATCAAAAGCTTATCATTTTATGGTAAACGTTATTATTTGTTTTATTTATACAGGGGTAATCGACTGAGAACAGGGCTCTTTTCCAGCAGTGCCCTGTTTAAAGGGAGAATAAATAAATTAACAAAACAAAAACAACTAAATAAATAAATGAAAATAAGCAAAAAATGTAAATGTTACAATATTTACAATACAGTACAATATTTAAGTTGAAGTGAAATGAGGTAAAAAGGTAACTTGCCTAGCAATGCCTTTTAAACCAAAAAGAGAATGTTTTTCTCTCCT
Organism: Galaxias brevipinnis; assembly: GCA_036023535.2. Lineage (NCBI taxonomy): Eukaryota > Metazoa > Chordata > Actinopteri > Galaxiiformes > Galaxiidae > Galaxias > Galaxias brevipinnis. Next base: position 19,093 of record JAVQIZ010150685.1, on the reverse strand, counting down.
ATCACTAAGAGAAGACCGTCCTACTTTTTTATACAGTGTAACGTGTGTAGAAGTGCATTTACCCTTTCTTAGTTAGTGAGATGACTGGCACTGCATGGAGTCCTCAAGAAAGGTGTATGCTTCAGTTATTTAAATGTTTTGTCAGTTTTGTTGTTCAGATCTTTTAAAGCTGCTTCACAATCGATCAACCTAGAGCCAAATAATGCAGATACTTTGAAGGCTGCTTGGTGAATGTTCTTATTCTTATATCTCCTCAAAATGAAGTTTTCTTTTATTGATGTGCTCAAAATATCCCTTCACATGCATAGAATTTTGGCACGAATATAGCGCCGTAGTTTTCAGGGTCTGCACAGGGTCTGGATAGGAGGTCCATAGCTCCATAGCTAAACTGGCTTGCTAATACTACCAAGTAAGCTTGCTTTAGCTTAGTTACAGTTGCAACCTCTGTAGCTAGCCTACAGCATAAGCTGTGTAACTGGCGTGACGAAGTGTTGACAAACTTGACAGTACTGTAATTTATTTGATTGGCAGTTGGTATTGTTTTGTGTTAGAGAGGGGGACATTTGTGTATTGGATTGAAATGGGGAGAGGTCCTCCGGGGTGCATTTATTAGCTTATTTTTATTTACATTTTGAACCTTTCTGCTAGCTACTCAAAAACAGGCAGTGAGAGCTGTGTTGGAAACCCCTGGTCAAGTGTCCACCTTTATTACCTAGTACCTATGTCAAGTGTCAAGTGTTGCTTTAGCTTACAGTACTCTTCCCATGTTGTTATTAAGTTGTTTCACACATAGGTACTGGATAACAAAGGTTTTGATTGCCATCAACGGCTATGGTTGGCAGCACCAACATAACCAAAATTTTCTCTTTTAGTACTTTGTAAGTACTTGAATTTACTGAAATTCATATCATGAAAGTTATCAAATTTCTTCTGGTGTGTACCTAACGTATAGCTTATTAAAATATTATTTATAGGTACTTCCATGGTACTTATAACACACATTACCCGGTTCCTACATTAACTTTGTTCTCATAAGTACTGGATATACCCGTTATTACCAGGTTAGTTTTAGGTACATACTTGGTAATTTCAGGAACTGTAAAATAAAATACTACCGAAAATGTCTCCTCAAAATGCAAGGTAAACTGTGAAATGCATGATGTTTGTAGCACCTTCTGTTCTCTTTTTATGTAAATAAATTAAATAGGACTGAAAACATTTTAACACATCCATAATGTAAGAATGATTAACTATGAATAAGTTAGAGGTCAGTGATATGGAGACATTAAATATGGTCACTGGCTACTAGCAAGGAGTTGCTGATGTTACTTCATAGGCCAAAAAGTTCTTACTAGTACCTTCGCATCTAGTTTGCATGTTAAAAATGTCCACATTTCCCTGCTAACTAATGTTAAGTACGCAGTTTAAATTTTTGAATTTTACCATGCGTAAAAAAAATTATTCCGATCAATAGATTAAATCTGTGTGTTGATTTGACCTTTTTCTAGGTATCTGCTCCAGCCCAAAGGAAATGGAAACAAGTCCAAAGCTGATGACCTGGGCTCTTTACGTTTGAACGTCACCTACACAGAGGACACTGTACTGCCCTCTGACCTATATAAGCCCCTCTGCAATTTGCTGCTCAAGTCCCCAGATGTCAAGGTAAGTTAGAGATCGCACAGACTCCTAGAGAAAAAAACACAGTAAAGATAATTTAGTTAGGCCAGGCTTTGGGCCGTACTGCATGAAAAACAAAAGTAGATTCTGTACCATCTCTCTGGCACATTGCAGGGTCTGGATAGGTCTTTAACCAAGGATAAATCATTGCGATCAGTTACTCGTAATGGCATCAACTTAATGTTAGAAGATGTATTTACAGGCTCTATATATCTGTGCACTAACCATATATGATTGCAGTATGTCAATATAGTTGTTTGAAATATAACCAATATTTAAGTATATACCGTAGATTGAAAATTATAACAAATACCATTTAGTAAATTTGGGGTGATTTAGGGTCATGCTAGACTCCTATGTCTGATTTAAACTGTCACTTAAAAAACCTAGAGATTTATTAAAGACGAATAAATAATTGCGGGAGTAGCTGCATTTTTCTGTTTTTGTGTGTGTGTGTGTGTGTGAGTCTTGGTGGGAGTGATAGCCATTACCTTTGCAAAACTTGAACTGGATCAATTACAATCTAGCTCTTGAGCAGTTTAACATTGAGCCCAAAAAAAAAAAGGTTTTTCTGTTTAGAATGCATGGTATGTCTATTCGGTAAGACAATGATGTGGAATGCTAGTTTTTTATCGTTGTTTTCCAGTGTTGTCGTCTGAAGTGTAGCATGTGTCTGATTATGGCCATGATTAATGTAACTCTCTTGTTTGTCAGCCTATTTCTGCGTCTGCTGCCCACATCCTGGGAGATATTTGCAGGGAGCGATACGAAGCTGTCCTGCCTGTGGTCCGTCTGCTGCTCCATCACAACCGCCTGGTGCCATTTGTCTCTGCAATCTCTGCCCTGGAGCTGGACAACACACAGTTAGTACTTTCTAATCTATCAAATCTTTATTTAGTTTACCGATCTACTAGACTGAGGAAGCATACCCAGATCACGGCTATAAAATTCCCTGCCTAGAGCATCACAATCAAGTGTTAATTTTGACAAGTATTTCTTTTTTGTTTTTCTTCGTCGGTTACTGAAAATTGTAGTTGGGTTAAAGTCAAATTTTCGTCATTTTGTTTTAGTCAAGATTTAGTCAGTGGTAGTCAATTTCCGTTTAGTCATATTTTCGTCATTTTTTTGGTCCTGACTCCTAAGGGGAAATAACATAAATGGCTCTGGTTTATATGCACACCTCTACTCATACAACCACTTGAACAGTAGGCTAAAGACAGTGCCCTACCAAGAGGGCAGTGGGGATGTTAACTATAACTATCTTATGCAATCCGGCTAAACTGAATGATGACTTTAGCACCGCTCTGAAGTCCAAAGTGAGAGCAGGCACTATGACACATAACGTTAAGTTTTCCTAATGTTATCTAATCAATCATATTATTTATATTTACTGTTACCTTGGCAGATACTGCAGGGTTTTTGCAAGATTCGGAGCTCTCACAAGGTTACGTTAGCTTGTTCACATTATACTGCAGAGGCCTGGCATTTGCTCAAAATTGCATGGACATACACAGACTCAGAGCAGGGAAAAATAATCATCAAAGGAGAAAGATGCATGCAGGCAGGGATAATTTGTTGTGCAAGTAAATGAATGGTTACAAAGGAAAACAACCAATGCCTTGAGACAGCAACTTTGATCTGGGTTGTCTGCCAGAACAGAGCCAGCTATTTTGTCTCGTCTTAATCCATCAGGGCCTAATGAACAGAGATGTCGTCTTAATTGTTGTCATCAATATATTTTCATTTACATTGTCGTTACAATTTAGTCATAGAAAAAAAAGTTGTCAACGTATACTTTTAGTCCAAATTTAACACTGACCCTCAATGATTGTGATTGGGGGAAACAAGAGAAAACAAATGAGGCCTGGCTTTGTCCAGGCATTCTGGTCGCTAGCAAGTTTGAATTACAAGAGAAAGATAAAGCGTTACAATTAAACCATCAGCTAATGAAAGTAAGTGATAAATTGGTGGTTGTCAGAGGTTTCCCTGAAACAATTTATTTTTGCTTCAATTCATAAGCATTTATTACATGATGAATAAACTTATATAACTTACTAATAACTTGTAATATTACGTGAATATTAACAGTAATTTTCAGGGGCTTTTTCCTGTTAATATACGGTGACAAAAACGTTTTTTGTACTCTGCAGTGTTAAGATATAGTTTTAGGGAAGGATAAAACAATAGGTTTTCTTGATACTCAATTTGTGGCCTTGTTTACTTAGTTTATCAGTTGATACTGGACAACTTCTAATTCAATAGTGTCAAGTCTCAGTGAGCCTTTTAAAAATGTTGGTAAATTTTTTCCAGAGAGGCAAACACTATATTTCGTGGAAACTCGCTGGCAACACGATGCATCGATGACATGATGAAGATTGTGGGAAGGAGTTACCTTACAATTACCTTGAAACCTGTTTTAGATGAGGTGCAGTACCTCCAGTTCCTCATCACATCACTTCTCTTTCTTTCCCGTAATACTAAACATGTTTTGAAGTATGTTTATTACTTTATAGGCTTAATATCATTTACATACTCTCCATTTTATTATATATATGTTTAAGCAGCAGTCAACAGAAAGTTGTTTTAAACTAGAATTTATTAAGTTTGGCTTTTCTTCACAGATTTGTGAATCTAACAAAAGTTGCGAGATTGATCCTATCAAACTTAAAGAAGGTGACAATGTCGAAGTCAACAAGGTACAGCATGTCTGTCTTCTTTAACCCTGTGCATTCAACTGTTTTAACCCTTTCAGCTGGAATGTTTTAATTTCATAAGTGAAAGTACAGATGACCCTGCCATTAATATCTCTGCCTGCCAATCACACATTTATATTCTGAAAACTCCCAGATACTACTGACAAAATTTACAATAACCACATATTATTGGTTAAGGGGTTAAAGCCACAAATCGTTTGTGTTATGTGGTGGCCTGTCATGTATCGAATGTACCACAGAGGAGCAGGGGAGGACGAAGTGAAGATAAAGGTCCCATTTATTTGATTTATGGTTTCAAAGTGAAATCTGGTGCAATTCTTTGAGGTAAGTTATGTTTTATTTATGATAAAGCATTTTATATCACTTCACTGACAACAATTTTGTCACAAATTCTTTATTTATAGTGTTAGATATCTCTACAAAGTTGTACTAGCCAAACGGCTAATGCAGAACCGCAGCTTGCTAACTAAAGAGCTGACATTCTTTTTTTGACAAAATGTTGTGGCAGTTTCTGTAAAACTATCTACGCAAATGTAGGTTAACTAGCAATAGTATATATTTTCTTTTAGCTAGATGTAAATGGTTGTTTTTTTCATTTAATTTTGTCACTTCTAACACACAACATTTTTAACATTTTGATAAATAGGTGAGTGAGGGAGTGAAATGAATGATGACTTAAAACAGGCTGACTTGGCTACTTCTAACGTTATAATGTTATCTAGCTTGATGGTTTCCCACTCCATGTGATTGAGACATGTTTTTTAAATATAATTAAAGAAAACCATAAGCTTCGAAAATCCTCTTAAATATGGTCTAAGAAAGATGAGCAAGCCAAGCAAGCTGAAGACAGGCAGCCAGCTAAATAGACTCATCTACTAACTTAGCTGATACACATTCTTATCTGTCAAGTTGTTTTTGACATGAGTTTCTGCCAGGATGTCTCACGATTTGCAGTTGCTTTTAGTGTGTCATGTACATAAGCTACCTAACAAATGAAGATAATTAGATAGTATATTATGTAATGTTTTTGGATGGCAGTCATAACAGAGTAAGCATATAGTCTTTCCCATCCACCACAGACAGTATATTTTTTTATTATATTTGTCTCGCAGTTCAGAAGTGTGAACGCACAGCCTGTATTAGGCTGATCTGGTTAGTCTACAAGTCTACGACCTTTGGTGTCTTGTTTGTTTAATGTAATTCTACTTATTGTGGTATATTTCTCTATTGTAGGGATTGATGGAGCCAGAGACCAGGGCACTCTGCTCCAGTCCATCAGGAGGAGAAGACTGTGGACAGCTGGCAAGCTTAGGCTCATAGTGGAGACGGACATGGACTATAAGGAAAACATATTTCCTGGTCATTAAAAGGCTGCAGAAATATCATGACTGTGACAGAGGGGAGAAGGGCATAGACCCTGATGGCCTGCTAAGACCATTAGTAACATAATACACAGTGGTCCAGTGTTGTTGTTTGCTGTATAACATGTACCATACACCGATCAGCCACAACATTAAAACCACCTGCCTAATAGTATGTAAGTCCCCCTTGTTGCATCGAAACGTCTCTGACCCATCAAGGCATGGACTCCACAAGACCTCTGAAGGTGTCCTGTGGTACCTGGCACCAAGACATTAGCAGCAGATCCTTTAAGTCCTTTAAGTTGCAAGGTGGGGTCTCCATGAATCGGACTTTTTGTTGTAGCACATCCCACAGATGTTCAATCGAATTGAGATCTGGGGAACTGTGATGCACTGTGTGTTCTGACACCTTTCTATCATAGTCAGTATTCAGTATTAACTTTTTCAGCATTTTGTGCTACAATAGCTCTTCTGTAGGATCGGATCAGAAGGGCTATCTTTTGCTCCCCACGCGCATCAATGAACCTTGGTCACCCAAGACCCTGTCACCGGTTAACTGGTTGTCCTTCCTCGGAACATTTTTGGTAGGAACCAATTAATGCATACTGGGAATACCTTACAAGACCTCCCATTTTGGAGATGCTCAGACCTATTCGTCTAGCCATCACAATTTGATCTTTGTCAAAGTTGCTTAGATCCTTACTCTTGCCCGTTTTTCATGTCACCAACACATCAAATAACTGACTGTTCACCTACTGCCTAATATATCCCACCCATTGACAGGTGCCAGTGTAACGAGATGATCAATGTTATTTACTTCACCTCTCAGTGGTTTTAATGTTTTAGCTGATCAGTGTATAAAATTGGGACTATATTTTTCTACATCACGTGTAGTCAGTGTTAATTATGTCAACGAAATTGATGGCATACTCACTGACGAGCTGTTTGTTCATTTATTCAACGATGACGGTAACGTGACTACATAAAAAACTGCACAATTAACAATAATCATTTTATTTAATTAATATTTTGTCAAAAATGTGAAAAAGAAATGTTCCTTTTCAGAGAAATGTCACTTAGACATTGTTAGCCCACTACCATTAACTAGCTGTTCTTTTTGTGACACTCTACAAATCCAATCTGAGGCTGTTGCAGTTGCTGATTGTTTTTTTTGCAAGAGTGGTTTGGTTGAAAAATACTAAGAGGGACTAATAAACAACAGATTGCCGATATGCATTGGCTGTTATGGCCTGGGTAGCTGTAACCCAAGGAAAAAAAAAAATATATATGTATATATCTGGAATTATTGTTATTTGTTGAACATCTTAGTCGGTGTGTCACAACTTATCAGAAAGGCATGACTAAAATTCGCCCTTTGGATTTAAAGGACATTTATGAGTAATATGACTAAATAAAAATGTTTTGCGAAAATCAACACCAGTATTGTATCTTTCCTTCTTACAAATATAATATTACATTACAATGCAGTCATTTCGCAGACACCTTTATCCAAAGCGACTTACGAATAGTTCTTACAAGGGAAGGTAAAAATCACAAATCAGGTAGAGGTGGAAGTGCATCCTTAACCCAAACGCCTATATAAGAGTGATTGATGCAAGTGCCACATTAAATGCCAGGATACTAATCAAGTACATCACAAACCTAATCGTCAGCTAAGAAAAACTCAAGAGCTTCAATTACAGGGGTATACGATTGACTTTAGGTAGGAGGGTGCAGTTCCAGTCATAGGCTGGGAAAAGTAACTTTAATTTGATGTGTGCTGCTACCAGCAGCGAGTGCTGCAATAATGCAGGTATTACACACATTTTTAGTTGTGCATATACAGTTGTTTAATATTTTGTCATGCAATTCTGATGTAAAATGTTATCTGGTATTATCCATATTTAAATAAAGTATGTTTTATTCAACACATTTTAAAAATAATTTTCAATTTAAGTAGATGTCATTTTATTCTGTACAGCTGATCATATGAATTGTTGGAAAGTGGTAAGACAACATGGGATTTTATGAAGCTAATATTCAAGTCCTTTTGTTTTCCCCACTAATCACTAAAATACGCATAAACCTTCGAACAAAGCATGCTATGTCAAATATGTTTCCAGTTAAACATTCTCCGCAAAATTGTGAAAATGTCATATGCTTCCAAGTTTTCTCCATCTTGTATACAAAGTGGTTAAAATATGGTATATATTCTTCTAAAATTTATGGCAGCGATATTGTGTAAGGCTGGCTTTACACGATGAAACTTGAACGGAACTTCAGTTTATTGAAACTTAGATGAAACTAAGTTGCAATTGAGTTGCATGGCGTAAAGCCCTCTGCAACGCACTTTTTAATTACCATTTTATATATATATATATTTAATTGAGACGAGTATTGTTCACAGTCACAGGTAGAAAGAGCAGGTATGTCATTTTACTGTTAAGATTTATCAACCCAAAACCCAGTTTCCTAAATGTCATAGTTCCCTTAAACCCACTGTATAACCCTAATTCCCAGGACCCTGAACATTAGATTCATCCAATTAGGATTAGTAATCCCAGACAGTAATACCAGTTGTAAAAAGTAATGATAAAAAATAAAATCTATTACATTACAGAGGTGTGCATCTTCACTGGTCTCACGATTCAATTCGATTAAGATTCACCTGCCAACGATTCTCAGTGCACCCTTAATTTTCTATATTACTGCACGTGACTAGTTTTTCGTCAAATAATACTATCAGTTAGTCAGATAAATGTTTCCCCTACAATTCAGTCAACCACTGCTGTTACAAAAATGTTGTCAAAAGCAAAATGTTTTTGTTTTGATTTAGCAAACGCTAGCCATCACAATTTGGATGTGGTGTTAACGTTATTCCCATGGAGTCTAACGTTAGCTATCGTACTTAAATTCCATTTGTATAACGTTGCTGACGTTAGGGTTCTAGGACTACTCGTAACTACTAACGTTTTCATTTTGCAGATGATTCCATCATAATTTGCGCTCCTCAGTCAAAGTTCCATTGTTTATTTGTCAGGCTGTCACGAGTCACAAACTTGAGAAGGGATAAATGTCGAGCTCACTAATAACAGCAGCCATTACAGAATTAACGTTAGCCTTATGTTCTCAAAACAATAGATTAACTTTAGTAATAGATTAATTGCTGGCTATACTTTTTTGTAGGTTGATATTTTACCAACAATAAAATCTATAAATTATATTAAAATTATATTTTTCATTACATTTTCAAACTCTCGATTATGTTGTGTTGCTGCATCAATGCTGAGTCGTCCACGTCGGCATAGCCCTGCGTCTAAGAGTCGAGACATTTCCACACCTCTATTACATTATACGTACATTCCCGGACACACATAAATAAAACATAGAAGATATACTAGAGTAAGTAAACAGTAAATAAACAAACACTAGAAAAGGCGCGTTAGAAATTATTAACACCACGGCTGTAATACCAAATTATTTGATGTGAAATTAGGCTAATTTGCACATGTGTATAACTTTAAATGTTTACATTATATACTTTATGGGCGTGTAATATCACATAAATGCTTATAACTCAGTCAAACCTAGTCCAATAATAATAAAACGTGTTGTACAGCTTCTTGAAGCTTATCTGGTCACGCTATAAAGACCACATATTGATCTCCCTAAACCAGAGATCTTTCCTTAAACCTTTCCTCTTTGTTTTACTTGCTCTTAAATAAACTAAACTGAAATTACATTTGTGGTTTTGCTCGGTACCTTGCTGTGGCAGAAGATTGTCTTGGCTCAAGACAATATCGATCTGACCAGACTACGTTTATGAGCTAAGGTTCGTTCATAGGCACGTTTCTCTGTCAGCATGCTCGCATTGTATTGAAGCAAGAGGCTATTGGTCGTAAATGTACACGCATAGCGAATCCAACTCGTTAATCAAAACATTATATATTAAAGTAGCAGGCTGGATGAGAGTATCAGTTGGCTGTTTGGCAGGAAGCCGGCCAGCGCTTACTGAAAGCTAAAGAAAAATTGCTAAAAATATATGCTAAAAAACATGGAAAAGTTTAAAAAATGGATTACAATTTCCTTAAGAAAATATATTATGGCTTCAGGATCATAGTTAGTGAGACCATCATTAGGTGTTCAATGAAATGCATCTGTTTCTATTTCATAAATGTGGAATATCTACATGACTACTATACAGGTATGCTCGAGTGAGATGTAAACCGGGCTTACTGTTAAAAGGAAGAAAAGCAATGGAAAGGGAGCTAAAAAGGATAAGTCAGACAGAGTGAGGTAGAACAATTTGGGGTGGGGGTTGTAACAGTTAAATATTCCTAGATAGCTGACAGTTTGGAGCCCTGTTTTTTCCCCTGCTGAATGCTCCAATCTGAGGGGTTTATATTTGAGGTCTTGTGTTTGTGATTTTTTGCATATTATCTGAAGTCAGTTATAGCTTTGGCATGTGATGTGTTTTGTTTTTTATTTGTAGGAGAACCTCCAAGGATATGTTGAAAAGGTATTTTCTTCCATCACCCAGTCCAGCTTCAGCTGCCCCCCTATTATGTGTGATCTCTTCAGGTCACTACGCCACATGGCCTCAAAACGCTTTCCTGGTGAGTCTGACCGGAGTGGCCAGCCCATAGATTTAGAATGACTAAATGTCATTGGGTAGTACCTTGGCATCACAAACACTAAACTGGTTGACCCATTGCCAACTAGAATGTTTTCAAGGTCAATAACAAATCAGTCAATAAATAAATAATAGATCAGTCAAAAAAAAGAGTTTTACCAAATCAGTTTAAGAGTTTAACTCTTATGCATATTTAAGCCTAGTGGCCTCGCATTTAGACGTAATGTTTCTAAAAGGCGTTTGGGCCAACTGATCTGTTGCCATACAATTTTCATTATCGGCTGAACTCAACTTTGTGCAGCCACAACATTTTGAAGAAAAACATTGTCTATGGTCATTGTCAATTTCTAGTGAAACATATTTTAAGCTAAGTTTTGGATGCAATGACAAGGCTACAAAACAAAATGATGAGAAATTAAGCTTATAGAAGTAAATTAGTTTGTTGTGTGGTCAACAGGTAAGATAAGTGCAATCGTGAACTATACAATAAACTGCTCTGATTGAGCAACAGACATTTGCTCAGCATATATTTGTCACGTTGTGCAAGGGAAAAAGTTGCGGGTTAAATTTCAAGTCCTGGAGAAGGGGCGAGTAGTTTCCAGGCTAAGATCAATCAACCAGCCCACTAGGTGAGCACATAGTTTTGTCAACATGGGTTAGAGTCCAGATAAAATTGAGGTGGTGCAGTTTTATGACCTGTCGGTATTTGCAATAACGTATCTAAAAGTTTGTTTTTAGTGTTGTTACGCTACAAACCTCACTCGAGTCTCATGTTTACCAAAATGTAAAGCCAGACATCTCCGAAATGAAACCTGTGCTAGGGGCTGCTGCAAATTTCCTAGTTCTCATATACACTGGAAGATTGCAGGCATGACCATAGCTATACTATCACCCGAAAGATTTGCTACGCTAGCCCACGCTCTGTGGTGATCAATTTGCTATGGAAGAATATCCGTGCCATTTAGTATTATTGAATAACATTTTACAGTGCCATCTTTCCACTCTCCACCTCGTGAACCAGCTAAGAGAAAACTGTTCTGATCCTGATCAATGCCCACTGTTATTGCATTTGTTTATTTTGGCCCCAAATCTTTGTATTTAAAGCAACTATAGACAACTTTTTGTATCAGCTTATTATCAATACATTTCTACTGATTGCACATTGTAATGTCTATGGGAGAATGAAACAAATTGCTGTTCAAATTGCTGTCCACTTGAAGTCTCAATAGTTAATACTCATTTTGTCTGCCACCAGGTACAATCTCCCACAAAACTGACAAATTGCTTAATATGGCACAAGGAAGTGCATCACTAAATCAGGAAGAGATGCCCATACATAGAGTATAGTTGTTGATCATGCTAGTGATATGCAGTGACTGCGAGCATCCTGAACATCTTCTTTGGGACGGTTAGGGAAAATATTTACACCAAACAAACGGCGGGGGTTGCCAAAATCACCTCCTACAGATTACTACCTGTAGTAACTTTTAATATTATCAAATACACAATTATAATGTTTTCTTCATGAATAATGATCAATTAATTATGCGACGTGGTAGATACACCCTGCGATATATATTTCATAGAAAATGTACGTTATATTGGCTTTGATGGAAAACTGTGACTCATACTACTCACACTTCATTGATTTTGTTCTATGAAAGAGTATGCTATCAAAAAAATATAGCACACTACACATGAAAATATTAAAGATAGTGTACTCAGGGGGTAACCTTATGAATTTCAGTTCAAGGTTTAAGTTGAACTATACAAACATTTTTGTCTCATTGCTGCATTTGAATAGGCATCTCTTGTGAGGTAACAATTAGAAATTCGACATGGCCACCCCAATCCCAAAATGTGCCACTACCAGACTATTCTTTGCCAAATTAGAAACTACCACAAGGAAAAGGTTAATCTGTATATTTCAGTATCACTTACAGGATATTTTAGAAGAGTGCATACATTTTGTTAACCTTAACTGGCATTGTCAGTATTAATGGCTGTAATTGTGTATTTGGAAATGTGAAACACATTGTTGCATTATTTAGCCAAATGTAGTTGTTTTTATGGTAACAGTTGTCAAAAGCTAGAAGAGTGTTTCTTTAATGAGTGTTTAAAACTGTTAAATGACACAATTAACTAACAACTTAACACATTTTGTAATGTTTGTTCTAGAGTAGGAATGAAAACATGGTGGGCTACTTGAATCGGAGAAGTGTGGGGTTATGAAGGGAAGACTTGTCCAACACATATTTCATACATTTTATACGATGGCCTGAAATGTGTATAACTGGATCCCGTCAGTTGTAACTTTCTCTGTTGGGACAGAGGAAGAGGAAAAAATATATTATAATAATTAATTAATATAAATATATTAATATATATAGATCAAGGATTACTAATGTAATGAAATTGTATTCGTTGAATAATTAGCGCTGTGTCTCAAATCGCATTCTACTACATTTTACTTTTAGCAGGTACTACAGATGCCCTTACAAAGTACGAACAGTTGCTTGCAGTAGACATACAATTGTGAAATACTATTTCGTCATAACATTAGCATTGAACCATGATCCATCACAGTCGGTTGTGCAAAGTTTAAAAATCGTTAGTGCTCCATCTGAGTGGAGAGTTGATGTGATGTATATTCTGCTTCACAGAGCATTGTGGGTCAGAGCAGCCAGTAAAGCATGCTGGCTTGCATACTAAAATGCGACCGGATGCAGTTGGACATATTGTTATTTTTTGCATACTGCATTTAACATACTATGTATTGTGACATACGAAATATTTTTCTATGTGTATTTTTCTGGTATGGTATTATGGGTATTGAGACGCAGCCACTATCTGGAACAAATGCTCCTGTGACAGAAAAAAAACTGTCTCTGTCATGTTACTGTAGAATGACTTACAAATACATATATATATTTCCCCCCATTTAAAATAGCGCAATGCTAAATCGTTAGCGTATATGTGTTTTCTTTTGTTCCTTTCTTATTTTACAGCAGCATCTATAAGCAGCTTAAGCATATTGTGATGATGATTTGCAGATGAAATTACAGAATGTTATTGTTGATATTAAGACCGTCCACGCAAGTCTGACTGCGGTCATTTATGACAACATTAAATCTAGTACATATAGTACATCAGCACAAAGTGGCCCTGTAGAGTAGCAGTAGAAAAACAGGTCAGATCATAGGCCTTTAGGAATGATCGTTTTGCCCTGTGTCAAATTCCAACACATTTCTATAGTTTAATGATATATTCTGATATAATATATTAATGATATTTTCTTATTTGACCTGTGGAAGCAATAAAAATCTAATTTAAGGAGAATGCTATGAAGCTCATTGCCAGTATCACGAGTACCACAGACAGAGGCTTCGTGCCCATTCACACAGAGGGGGCATGTGCACCCCCAATTATTTGAAATCAAAAACGTAGTTTTATGTATGTTTGCCAGGGCTTGAAATAATGGGTGGCAATAGTAGCATAATCTTGCTGGCAGACCAGTTTTTTCACTGCAAAATACAGCTTAGGGGGTGTGTCCATTGAACCTGTTTTTTCCACTTCCAGCGCCTCCTTTTCACCATTGTAAAGATGTGACTGGCGTGCTCCTTTTTCAAAGCAAGTTAATAAAAAATTTGGGCCAAAGCGCAGCACTTGTCAATGTAAATTTTTTCCAGCTGGCTAATAAAAATCAATAGAAGGTGAAACAAAAAAATTTAATTCACAAACCGCTCCACTGAAGAATTTCGTGATTTCAGATTTCTTGGTTGCATATCAACAAAGAAAGGCATTGGTGAAGTGCATTTTCAAAACTGGAAGCAATCCTCTGCCATCTCTAAAAAAGCTTATATTCTAGCCCTCATAGAAGATAATGCAGCATATAGTAAATGGATTTGTGAAACTATGCCCCCTCAAAAAAATTGGGTGCATGACGCCTCAGACCACAGACATATTTTTTTGCCAAGTACACAATTAAATGGATTGCTGCTTGCTATTCTATTTCTTTTAAGAAAGCTAACACAATTCTGAAGCATTTTATGTACAAGTCACACAAATTAATCAGATTTACGTAAGCATTTAATTATTTCATAATTTTGTGTCTGTTTCAACAACTTTTGATTGTGTGCCCCATTAAGAAATGTACCCTGTGATTTTACACTCCTGACTAGTTCTTGTTTTTCCTTTAGCTGATCCACATGTGCAGTACTCTGCTGTAAGCAGCTTTGTGTTCCTGCGCTTCTTCGCCGTTGCTGTTCTCTCGCCAAACACTTTCCAGCTCCGCCCGCATCATCCTGTAAGTAAACTTGGCTGGTTGCTACTTTAGACATGCCAGGGCACTAACCAGTCTATAGAAAACAGATCTATATTGTATTCTGCAATTGCTTTTAGTTGACTTGAATTTTTTATATAATGTATTAATTATATTTTTTAAGATTGGCTATCACTGAAGGTAAAAGTGGCCCAAATCCGACAATTCTGCCACAGTCAGAACTTCTTTGCGCTGGTGGGAATTCGTGAATACATATTAACACTCATTCTCGTGCTCATTATCACCTGTTCACAAATTCTATTGCTTCCATTGAACAACAGCTTATAAATTAAACTGCAAATGCTTCAGTGGCCTCTATGTTTACGTCCTTACTGTAGTGTGCTGTGTGTGGTCTGCGTTATTGTTCTTTTGCACTTGCGCGTCAGTTCAGGACCGTGACCAGTTAACACTGGAATTGGATAGTGACCGCATTTAAAGTTACTAAAGGCAGTTTATACTGTATATAGGAGGTGATTTTGGCCACCCCTATCCTTTGCCTAGTGTAAATATTTTCCCTAACCGTCGCAAAGAAGACAAGCAGAACGCTCGTGGTCACTGCATATGTCTAGCATGATCAACTATACTCCGAGTATCGGCATCTCTATCTGATTTAGTGACGCACTTCATTGTGCCATAACGCAATTCGTCAGTTTTGAGGGAGATCATACCCAGCGGCAGACAAAATTGGTGTTAAATATTGAAGTCTCGAGGAATGATCTGACCCGCGATTTTTTCATTGTCCCATAGACACAACAATGTGCTATCAGAAGAAATGTATTGATAATCCGTTAATATTAAAAAATTGTCTATTGTGGCTTTAAAATCTTGAATCTGAGCAATAAATCCGAATTCAGCACTTACATGAGGCTTACGTAACCATTGAGATCATAACATAACTTTTAGGATCAATTCTAAAATATATAAATTATATATAAATTATATATAAATAAATTACCATTCTGGACTTATACCTAAACCAGTTATACTATACCAGAGTGTAGCAAAAGCTGTATTTTCAGACTTATTTAAGACTTGCAGCTGATCTGACAAATAATAATAATTCTTAATCATTAGGGACTAGTGCAAGCATCTTGGACTATGGCGATGTGGTTTAGATGCACACGACAATTTAAAAATCCTTTGAAGCTGTATACCATTGTGCTCTACGCAAGCGATATAAAACCTATACATGTTTCCTCTATTAGGAGGTAAACTGGCCAGCAAGGAGAGTATATTTGGGACTGTGGGATATTGAGGGGATGTCCCAATTTGATGTTGCCTAGGGCACCAAATGAGCCAAAACTGCCACTGGGTAGCCAATATAGTAGGAGAGAGGGGTTTCAAAGTGTTTTGTCTTGTTGTTGCATGTAGGCTACATTTTGTGAAATTATTAATTGAAGGTGATTAAATTAGTCATGATTAAAGGTTAGCTAGAATGGAGGCACTTTTATTGAAGGAAAGCACCTATGTATCATAGATCAATAAACTGTCAAAATGAAATGAAGATGGGCTCTGCAAAACGACAAGCCTTTGATTTTGTGGTGAACAAATTCAAACAGCCAGGTGTGTTTTTACATGGTATGCCACACAGGAATTCAGGATGGCAGTAATGACATAGTGCTTGCTCGCTATCTGTCAGAAGCTAGCCACAAGGCTTGTGTTCGTGCCCTTCATCACATGTCCTCCCTGCCTTGTGCGACAACCACCTCAACTGATGTAGGCTAAGTGAGTCTATGGCCGACCGTGTGTGCAATAAGAAAGTGCGCATATGTTCTTCATAGTGAGCGACAGGGCATATCTCACAACCACTAGTTAATATAACGTATCTCTAGAAAGGCGAAAAAAGAAGCTGGAAAGTGTGCAGTACAGTCAAATGTTGGGGCCTTCTCTAACTTATTTAAAAAATTGTATATGGGCATTATGACTTGGTCTGAATTCATATTTTCAGTCGAAGATTTGTTGCTTTTGAGATGCATTTACTATTATTATTATTATTATCTGACAAACGTTTATCTTCCAGGACCCGGATGTATGCCGCACACTCACGCTCATCTCTAAAACCATACAAACTCTGGGAAGTTGGGGAAGTTTGTCAAAAAACAAATTGGTATGATCATCATGAAAACTGTTCTTGAAGAAAACTAAGATAATAAGAAAAAAAACACGACATATACTTTTTTAATTCCCCACATATTTTGAGCATATGTTCTATAATATTTTGGGGGCAGCATGGCAGTTTTCTCCTTCAATAAGTTTAGCACTACCACAAATCACATTTGGTCTCTTTCTGCTGAGAGTGCCCACACACAGAATGTATCTTTTAGAATTGCGATTGGTAGGGGGAAAAACTGCTGGGGTGTGCTGCTTACATTGTTTTACATTAAAGCGCCTAAAACAGAAATAACTATTTTGGAACCTTTGCATTTGTTCTGTTTGTTTTCCTTTGTCTGTTCAGTCCAGTTTTAAAGAATCATACATGTATGACTTCTTCAAATCCTTCCAAGAAGACCAGTGCATTGAAAAAGTTAAAAAGGTAACTTTTATTCTTTACATTGTAGAAGTTCACAAAATACCATGTGGAAACCTTTCAGAGGAATGCTTAGCATTACATCGACCACTAGCATGGTTCATTCGTGTGTTAGAATATGATAAAAGGTACACTGTGCTGTCATTATCATGGAGTTCAAAAAGAAGACCTGCCTAATAGTTACTGTTAAGAGTATAATGTATAGGTCACAGGGGTTTCAAAGCAAGTATCTGATACAATTTTGTGGATTGTTTTTATTGGCTATTGTTCCAGTTTCTTGATGAAATCTCCTCCAATGTCAGCAAGGAGTCCAGTGGGGTAGAAGACTCTGTGGTTCTAAAAGAGGGGTAAGTGGCTCCAAGCTTGGCCTCAGTTTCAAATCAAAGAGCCAGGGAATATTAAACATAAAGGCATAAATGGATAATAAACATAAGGCTTTACAGACCGATGGGAACAACCACATAGCAAATAGTTATTTCATATTGCCCATTTCCTAGGAAAATTCGGTGAACTGTACAAATCTTTTCACTTGTTTTGAAAGTCCCAAAACTGATATAGTTTTAGTGACATTGTAACGAAGAGCCAACGAGTACAGCGTTGTCAACTGAACTGACAATAGAATGTGGCGTGCAAGCCGTTGGCACAGACAACCTAATAAAGTTGATGTGTCAGTCACTCTGATGTAATAAGGTCCAGAACAGTGCTA
Source organism: Galaxias brevipinnis (assembly GCA_036023535.2). NCBI lineage: Eukaryota > Metazoa > Chordata > Actinopteri > Galaxiiformes > Galaxiidae > Galaxias > Galaxias brevipinnis. The sequence goes on along the minus strand of JAVQIZ010150685.1, from coordinate 1,154 downwards.
AGATTTGTTTGAGGGTATTCAATGTCATGTCAGACTTTTGTTTGTCATGTTTGTTTGTACCTTTGCTATGGCAAAATAAAATAGCGCTTCTGCTCTAGAAACCACTGTCTGAAGACTGTGCTGTTTAAGGGAATCTGGCTCAACGGCCTTCACGAGAGATATGTTGTTGAAGGATTGCTATGGTCTTAAACAATCAAACCGAAATAGGGCATCTTTAGGGAAATATGTAAGTTGCTGAGCTGCAACTAATGTTTTATTAACCACATGTTTTTCATTATTCTGTAACATATTGTTAACTGTTTGAATCAGATAACACAATTACCTTGAATGGATGAAATAAAAAATACGTGTTTTTCTTCTCATCAATCTACACACAACACCCACCCATGACAAAGCAAAAACAGGCTTGTAAAAATGTGTGCAGTTATTCAAAATATAAAACTGATATCGCATTTACATATGTATTCGGTCCCTTTACTCAGTACTTTTTGCAGCAATTACAATGTTAAGTCACCTCGCGTATGACGCTGCAAGCTTGTGCTTGGATGGGTAACGTCAATACAAATATCTCTCTAGAGATGTTCGATCAGGTTAAGTACAGGCACTGGCACGTCACTCAAGGACATTCACAGACTTAATAATAATAATTCATTATTTTCTGACACCCAAAGAAAATTTTTATTTAAAATTTAAAATAACAGAATATCAGTTGAAGGATAGATCAGGTTTTCGAGTTAATTAATGGTAGGCTAGAGTGAAAACAAATATTTTAGAAGGGGATTGAAAGATTGAAAGTGATTTGGAATTGCAGATCAAGGCAAATTAGAGGAGGGAGAGAATTCCATACTTTGGGTGCTACCCTAGAAAATGCATGCTCCCCAAATTGCCTTAGTCTGGCTTTGGGAATTACCAGTGGAGGATTGTAAAGTTGGAGGAGGTCAGTGAGGTAGGAAGGGGCCAGGTTATGTAAAGCTTTGTAGGTGATTTTGTAGGTAGTGCGCTGATTGACAAGGAGCCAGCGAAGGTGAAATAGTATAATTAATAATAATAATAATAATAATTCATTTTATTTATATAGCGCTTTTCTAAAACCCAAAGTCGCTTTACAGCATCAACATAGATAACATGACACAAATAAACAATTAGACAGAAAT
>JAVQIZ010150672.1:0-13173 GCA_036023535.2 Galaxias brevipinnis | reverse complement strand
CCCCCCCCCCCCCCCCCCCCCCCCCCCCCCCCCCCCCCCCCCCCCCCCCCCCGTCCATGGGAAAAAAACAGGTTCCAAGTTAGCCGAGCTAATTTTGACAAAGTCCAGGAGGAAGCGGTCTATATCTCTGTCTGGCTTTTCCAGACTCAATCTCAAACAGTAGACGTGCTGTATTAGAGTGGACAGGGCTGGTGTCACAACACTGTATGTGGAGTGGGTCCACCACCGGCACTGATTTACACTTGAGCAGGCTTAGATTGCCCTGCCGTGTTAGAGGGAGGAAAACAAGGAGACCAAAAGGCCAGAAAACGGTAAGCATCCAAGAAACAATATGAAAGGAAGCTGTTGAAAAGATGTGAAAATGTTAATACTTCAGGAATAAACTAAAGAATAAAAAAATGCATCATGTAACATCCGTGGTTGTGTGCGAGTGCTGGTGTATGCGAGAGAATATGTGTGTGTGTGTTTCTGTCAGTTAGAGAATGTGTATGTGACGTGTGTGTATTTGTAGCTGTCAAACCTTTAGATTGTCAGGCAAGTCTATCAGACAGCTGCTCTGTGTCACCTGTTTTGTTCAAACACATCGTCAAATGCAGCCATCCCTCGATACAGTGACTGTGTTTCTGTTTTGAAATGCTGTGTGTTTCTTTTATTCAAAATGAATGGTACTTGTACTTGACACAGTCGTAACTGTGACTCTATAACAGTATTGACAGATCAATCATGTAATAGATAAAACCAGGTTGACTAGGTGTCAACTATTTGATCAAAGGATAAACCATCTAGCTCCGCACACATTCAGTATGACAAAATGAAATGCGTAATGTGCTTTGACATGTCCCCAGCAGGGCTGCATTTGCAAGCAAATAGCGCAAAGCCATAATAGAAATAACCAAAATAATAATTTAAGGGCATGAGCTTCAGACTATTGCCATAACACAGCTATAGATGCACACATTGAGCAAAAGTGTTTGATGTCAGAGTTTGTTTACGCTTGTAGTTTGTTTGGCCAGTGTGCAAGGGGCTTTGAAATAAGCGGATGGGAAAAGACTAGGCCTCGCAGCTCTTTAAGTGGGTGTAACAAGAACTGTTGTGTGGTGGCCTAAAAATGTCATTATATGTATTTGCATGTATTTGTGGGCGTGTGTGTGTGTGTGTGTGTGTGTGTGTTTGTGCGTGTGTGTGTGTGTGTCTGTGTGTGGGTGGGGCGGGGGGGTTGTAATACAGAAACAGAGAGGAAAAACAGTGATAAAGGCTGTCTTGGTTGCACTGTGAATTAGGTTATCCAAGGTAACATTTGCATGTGGCGCTAAGCAGCTATGGTTTATATCGTGGTGGTCTGGCAGGGAGCAACAAAAGCTCCACAGGGAATCACATGGTAACCCACGTAGACTGTCTTCATGGAAAACAGACTTCTGTTTTAGGACTCAATGCTGACACCACCAACCGGTAAGCCTTTATATACATTCATGCACACTAGCCAGCCGAAAAAGTAGCCTATTGGTCATACAGGGTGAAGTATGGGAGGAGAAATAGACAAGAGAGAAAAGGAGAACTAGAGTGAGGGAAAAGGACAGAAAGGGAGACACACTAGCTCTTGATGCTATGTGAAAGAAAAAAGAAAAAGAACAACAAGATGGAGGGCTAGTTGCAAGTACGCCAGATGTTCCAACAAAAACTACAAGGCAGACAGTGAAGCCACTTGTGGAGGCAACGTGTTATTTTCATGGCTCATCTCTAGTTTCTACAGGTCCCTCGTTCTTTTGGTCACCTTGAATTTTCTCTCTTCCTCTTTGTCACCCATCCCTTTTTTTCTGGACTTTTTTTTACTTGAAGTGAGAAGATGCTAGCATGTACTTGCGATGTCAGCCATTGCGTTGTCCTTGGCAACGCGACAAGGTGCCCTCTGGTTCCTGCATTGTCAGATGAAAAGCTACTGGAAGCAATTAGGATTCTAACTCACAAAATAGTATTACAATTTGCCCATATTGTCACAGTCACATTATATCCTTTCACACTGCTAAAGAAATTTCCAATAAAGACAACATCTTCATGATAGCATACCGAATATGGATAATAGGTGGCTTGGTTAAGGCATTCTTGCTATAGCTTTATTTTATGAGCATTTAGAGCACAATGGTTTTATCCTATGTCCTTCATCATATGCCATACATGTGTGCCTACTGCCAGACCTTATGACATGTGCCATAAACCGTATATGGAAATTAAATAGAGCGTTCCAACTCAAACCACGTCTAACCCGATCCACTAGACATGTTGGTCAACGTTTTATTGCCAGTTCTTGACATCATTTAAAAAAGCCACATACTGTATATAGATGGAGTGATGTGCCTAGAGTATTCTGTCCGTGGGGTTTCTGTATCGCACAACAAACACTGAAAGACTTGCTTCGAGACCTGGTCGAGCTCAAGAGAACCCCCAGTTCCTAAAAAACAGAGCTGCAAGGGTTTAACTGAAAGGCCACAGGCTGTGTCGGGACTAGAAGGGCATTATGCCCTGGCCAACAGAATGACAGAAAAGGCCATGGGGGAAGAGTGTCCCCTGCGGATGGAACCCACTGAGCTTGTCACTAGTGCTAGACTGTAAGTCACTGAGGCCAGAAGCTGTGTGGGACTCCACCGTGAAACATGTGATGTTGTTTTTCTCATATTTTCTTGCTCCCACTACGGTTTGTGTAACCCGAGATGCACCCTATGCAGTCGAGTGTGTGTACTAGCCCACCAAGAAACTTTCTAATCACAAAAAGTGGCACTATGCATCAGTGTACATATGATGTTGGTGATATTGGTGATTGAGCGATTAAGCCAAATACATACTTAGTGAAAGCAGTTCTGACCCCTTTTACCGTGGCTCCACTATGCGGCGTGTCCTTCTCAAACAACCAAAACCTTCATGTCCGTACTGGGTTTGCTTGCGCTGACCCATAATTCATGCAAGCCCTCCGAGGTAAACAAATGTTAAAGATTCATAAACAGTTTTCAACTTAAAACAGAGGAAACAAAGAAATGACTGCAGGGTTATCTTGCCATCAGGAGGTTAACATTTTAAATAAAGGGGTTTGACATGCAGTAATATTCGTATGTGTTCCTCATTGTAATTCTTGGTTCATGTCCCAATTCAAACCCCCCACCCACCAAAGGTATTCCACAGTGTATTGTATTAGCTGTTTTTGCTGGTTAACAAAGATGATCCCACTCGTCTTTCCTTTCGCAACAATCCACTTGCATACATGCACTGGTCGGACAGGAGCAAAGACACCTCACACGGCCCTGCGTCCACTTTTCATTCAGTCTGGATAATGAAGGACTCGGGAAGGGCAGTTCAATCAGAGTTCAGCAAAGGGGAATGACTGAAAGCCCTCTTACTTGATCCCGTGTGGCATAAGAAAAACGTCTAGCCGTTATGCCTCAGGAACAGCGAGTTACAGGGCCTCGATAGGTTTCACATATAGTCGTACGAGGAAGGATGGAAAGCTCGTTGGGGAGAGCTGCGTGAGAGTCAGTGGGGAATTCGGGAATGAGCCGGGAAAGTGAGCTTAATATCACCTAACACGAGCTCCAGGGGGCTGGTGGACAGGGGAGAGAGGCTGTGGCAGGGTGGAGCGCTAATTCAGTGGAATTGAGGGGGGGGAAGGGGGTCACTTAAGGACAGGGACCGATCTTATTTTTTAACATCCTGTGGTATTTGAGTTTATTATTTATTTAGGCCACTTCCTCTATTGACCATGGAAGGAGGAGAATGGAATGGAAATTATAATGACATTTCTTTTTCCAAAAGAAAGGTTAGGTTGCTCTTTTGTTTAATTCGGCTGGATAAACCTGTAAAAATAAACATCTAAGTATCTCCCATAGTCGTTTTAAGATGAAGCTGTGCTCAAAGACATTTAAGCCTCTTTATGCTTGTAACCTTTTCAAGTAAACGGCATTAAAGGCTATTTGAATACAGCACTACTGCTTCAAAGTAATTTGGACCTTTTACATTTCTGTAAAACGACTTTCGAAATAACCCATAGCACATTGTTCTAATAATCTCAGGTTGACAAAGCACTGGAAACGGGCATGAGTTGTCAGACTGTTTCAAAACGTAAACACAAAAGAACAGTGGTGTCGCTATTATCATTATTTGGATTGTGATTAGGGGCATTATTTCTTTGTGTGACAAAAGCGCACACACACACCAATAGAGGACATAACACAAAAGAGAAATCATGGTAGCAGCGCTAGGTATTATCTCAAGTCAATGAGGTAGGCATCCACAGACACATGCTGCTGCTAATATAGCAGCCATCATAGTCTCATTCAATGGAGACAGCACAGAAGTGAAAGATAAGAGAACCAACGTAAATAGATTCTGTAATGTGGAAATGGTATTAAAAGTCAAAATGAGTACCTTATCCTCACCACTATATTTTTCTCTCACCGTTGTCGGTGTAATGAGACTGCATAGTTGGACTCAGGGATAGACAAAGATGAACGAGCAGTGTCGTTTAGTTTGTGCCAAGAAGCAAAGTCCTACCAGAGTTTAGAGACAATTATTTGGATAAATTGTGAAAAAGAAGTCTGATTCAATGTGCTGAGGAAGCAGCATACATTGGACGTTATGCAGGGTACCAGAAGTGGACCTCGTGGAGTTACCTTAGAAATAAAGATATACTGAGAGGGACGGACACACACATTGTGCTTTGGTATTTGTTACAGGTTTGGTTTAGGTTAGCTGAGAGGTTCAGGCTTAGGAATTGGCTCGATTTTGGCTTTGTGTTCTATTTTATAAAAATGTTTAAGTTAGGGTTAGGGTTAGGGCTGGAGTTCATCTCTGTGGCATGGCCAGGTAGTAACGGCCAGCCCCTGATGTGGTTGTGGAGTGAATGAGATAAAGATGGAATATCAGACTCACAAGAGTAAAGAGAGCTACAACGTCTGACTAACAGCTGTTTACAATGTGCATGGATGTGTGTTTGTGTGACACTGACATCGGCTCTTCCACATACGATATCGTTCTAATCTTTCACCTATCTGACAAAGGGGTCAGCTCCATAACATCAATCCTTTTGACTAATAATCATGTTCTTTTAGATCTTGTTCATCAAATGTTTTCCACCATCCAGAACTCTGTTGGAACTAGGCAGTACTATTACTGAGTTTGAGTTTGAGTCTGAGTTTGTGAGCAGGTAGTGAAGTATGATTTCCTGCCAAGTACCGAACACAGGATGAAAAAGCAGCAGGATATCAGCTAAATTTAGGGTGTGGGTACCAAAATGGACCCCAGAGTAGCTGAGCTGCTCAATAGCCTGACAAAGACGCAGTAGGGGGAAATAGGCTGGCTGTTGTGCAGAGAATTAATAGGCAACTAATGGTTCCAGATTTAGAAAGACAAACCTTTTTTTGTGTAACGCTCAAAAGTATTAACTTTGAACGTTTTTTGAAGATTTTGTTTTCCAGGTTTTCTTATCAGGATATAGTTTTTATTATATTGAAGTATATAGCAGTGGTCTGAAAAAAAGTATTCTGAAATGTTGACTTTGGAAGCACATGTGTGAGTGTCACAGAAAACCGTGTGTGAAGTATTACAGTACCTGTGAATGAATACAATTTGAATGATTCAATAAAAAAATCCCGAACAAGTTGAACGTATTTTTTTGAGGTGTATTTTCAAAATCCCACTCCTTCAACCTGTTATGTGTGTGGAGGGTCTGTACGAGTGTGTGTGTGTGTGTGTGTGTGTGTGTGTGTGTGTGAGTGAGAGAGAGAAAGAGAGAGAGAATACATGTGTGTCGGGACCTTGCAGCTCAGTGCACCTGCTAGGTGAGGAGGGGCCAGCTAGATCTCAGGCCATCTGTGTCTCCAGGTGTCAGACTACCATTGGGAAGAGATTGTATCTCACCTCGCTTTTCAAGGAGCCTGTTGACACCCCCCCTAGGTCCAGTTGGGATCAAAGCTTTCACAGCATTTAAGTGTGTGTGTGTGTGTGTGTGTGTGTGTGTGTGTCTGTGACAGATGAAGCGTGTTGTGTACTTTAAGAACTTGTCTGTCAAACTATCAAATGTGTGATGTGTGTGTGTCTGTGTGTCTCTGTGTGTGTGTGTGTGTGTGTGTGTGTGTGTGTGTGTGTTTGTGTGAGTACGAGCATATGTATTTCTTTGGGCGCTTTTTATAGCGTGTTGACATTAGTGCATGATTCTCAGATCTCCAAGTATGGATGTGGGCAAGTTGAAGAGTGTATCCTCTCATTTAATCCCAGATCACAACATCCCACATTTCTCTGTAGATTAGCAGACGAACACGGAGCCATCCCTCAGAGAGCTGAAGATATTGTGTGTGTGTGTGTGTGTGTGTGCGCGCGCACGTCAAACGAGATTTGGCATGAGTAATCATAGTTTGACAGGACTCTTGCCAAAAATCACTAGCCAGTAAACAAACTGAGACAGTGCCTCACTACGTATCTCAACAGTGCGCTCTTAAAAGCGGTCCCCCTGGGGATGTTCTTGAAATTGCTCCCCCTTTGGAATGGAACTAAGGATTCCGAGGCAGAGGAAGAAACCTGCTGCTACCCGTCAGTGCACTCTCAGCCATAGTAACTCAAAGCTTTAACCACGGGTGGGCAGCCATTGGCTTAGTGGACGCATGTGGGAACTGTGTTTGTGTGTGTTTGTGTATGTGAGTAAATGCATGCCTGTGTGTGTGTGTGTGTGTGCGGGCCTCAGTGTGCGTGTGCAGACACAGCCTCCACTGGCAGCATCATTAATCTCTATTTTAAAGTTGCATTCAGACTCCATGGCCAAAGACGAAGGGCCTATTTCCTCCTGATCATTGTGGCTCAGAGAAAAATGACTTGGAGGAGTGAGTCATCACACAAACTACTCTCCCCCTGGGGAGCGCAAGCTGCTCCCGCCCCTCAGCCGGAGACAACAGAGGGAATAGGAAACAGGGCTCCTATACATAGCGACGGCTTGTCTTCGTACATGCTATGCATCAAAGTCACAGTTGTCACCATTCCAACTGACTAATTTACTCTCAGTAATAATGAATTTTCATATCAAAAGCACTTTATTAAGAAAATATAACAAATTATTATTATTATTATTATCATTATTATTATTATTATTATCAACTGACTGAGACTGTCACTTTTGCAGCAGTGCCCTCAAATAAACAAGTAAAGAATTATCTATGCAAATGACAATAAAAAACATTTAATTTGATATGATTTGATGTATTGCCATCATGTGTGGGATGCACTACTCTGTCGTTGCCCACAGTATGTCTGTGCTCTGAAAAGTATTACTCTCACATGTAAAATAGTATGCCGTTCTGCAGATACCATTAGCAGTAGAAACACTGAGCGGACTCAGTTATGGAGTCAGACAGCTGACACTAAAAGCCAGAGACATCACAGTCTATGACTTTCACATGGTAATATGCAATTAATAAAAGGTAAAGACAACCAAGTCTTTACAAAAACAAACTGCATTAGCTCTTCAATTTGTTTTCAAGATTGTGCAAGCAAAAACCACCCGAGGAGAAAATTCAGTGTTGTTATTTCATCAAAAGCGTCCCCCGCGCAGTTCTCTTAAAGCCGTCATTTCTAATATCTTTCAATAATGACAACAGGTGCATTCTAAATGCAGACTGAGTGCCATAGACAACTTTTTTTTATAAAACAAAAAAACATCTGACAGTGTTCTTGTAACATGCTATAACACATTTAATTTACAAAGCAAACTATAATCTTCAAACTGATTCCTCGGTTTCAGATACGAGAGCTTAGAGTTCCGACACACATACTAGTACAATGCTGCAAAGGGGGGCAGTCCCCACAACCCACCGTTTACGACACACATCAGTGGTAGTGATTTGCATCGAGGCTATTGTTTATTCTCACACAGAGAACACACCTTACAGCAGAATCTGACTTCGTCTCCTGAAGGTCGTAATTTATGAACAACGCTAACTCAGGATAACACGCTAACACGTCACCGGGGAGCTCCTGCGGCAGGACAGTAAAGGTCACGGAGGAGCACCCAAGGCCAGAAACCCGAGCCCACATCTGACTGAGATGCAAAGCAAATATTGGATTGTGGACGACATAACGTTTCTGGCACTGGCATTTCAGACCAGATTTGTATTTACAGTAACAATTACATATTTGAATATTGATTCTGATCAAAATAAAATTCTAGTTCTACTCTAGTTGGCAAATTTAAGGTATCAAATACTTAAATGAAGCGATATCAGCTGTCTTTTTATGTTTAAAGCTTGGCAGATAGCCACAAAAGATATTTTATCAGACGTGGATCATACCTAGAACAATATAAATCTCCTTTTTTAGCAAAAAAAAATTTAAGTGAGGTTTTTAAGGTAAATGTTTGTATTATAGAAAGGTACATTTCGTTCCTGCTGCAGTGAAACACTACTATAATTCTGGTAGTTGAGTATATACAGTATACATACAGCGTGTGTGTGTGTGTGTGTATGTTTGTAATACTGATATTGTTAGTTGTATATCTGACAATAATGCCCTATCATATCAGAAACTCATTGATTTGTTTGTGTACATGTGTTTAAAGAACCATCTAGAACCAAATATGAGAAAATCCAGAGACGTCACTCATGTTTTTAGAACAAAAATCTGTAACTATTAATCCAATTGTAATCAGAGTTGAAATTGAAAGATTTTATTCATACAAAAATGGACCAGTAATGTGTAATGTGTTACATAATAATGTTATATGTATAACTCAAGTATAGCCACGTCTATAGTTTCAAAGGAACCTTAGCCCTTTTGATTTTGAAGTCTATGCTTCTATGTTTTATAATTGTTCGGTTTGTTTTGTGTAGACCTTTCATTAATTTGTTGGTGGGGCCACATCAATAAGTGTAATAGTAAATTTAGTGGATTAGTTTTTTTTCAATCTAATTCTGTAATTGCTCTTAACCATGAATGGGTTTGTGTCTTTTGTGTTTGTTTTAACTTATACAGTATCTAGTTGGTCTTACTATTACTTTATTTCCAACTGATGAAATTACAATATCCCCTTGACAAGCACAATCCAATCCAATCTAATCCAAGCCAATCAAACCCAATATATTGCTCGGTCAGAGAGACGAAGAGTATGGGTTTGGGCTATTTTTGTAACCTTACTTCAAGATCCCATGGTCGATAAAACTACAAACGGATAGATAAACAAAATGCCTCCTAATCTTTGAACTCCACCAAGCAAAGTGGATGGATGAGGGTTGTATGGGTAGAATAGGTCTCTGCCTGCAGCCTGCCAGGTGTCCATAAACTAAAAACACCCTCACATCCAAACAGGGTAAATTCATGGCTCTTATCTCCCATAAATAAAGGAGCAGGTGGAAATGACAGCGCTTTCACAACCACCTCCCAGGGCCCGCGTCACTATAGATACTGAGAGAATTAAGCACATGTATGGAAAGTGAACAGGAGAGAGATCGCCACAATGGGGGAGAGAGGGGCTACGGAGGGAAAGTGATAAAGGAAAGTTACCAATGTCAGGGCTGGTGTAAGTGTACGTTATAGCGTTCGTGGGGGAAGCCCCAACATTTTAGTATTTGGATCAAAGTGTATCGTTTGAAAGAAATAACATATAGATACAGTGAAATATTATATTGTTATAGCAACATACTGTACTGCTAAAACAATTTACTGGATCAGATTTTTCGTTTTCCTTGCAGAAATGCTCCACCCCTAAGTAGATGTGAATGAAAGAATACGTTCCAGAGACCACACAAAGAGCATATCAAATGCATGGTGAAAGATGACAAAACGCCGCAGAGCAGACATAACACATCCCAGTCACATAGTCCAAATCGCTCAGGTGAGGAGCTTCCTCAACCCCACTTACAGAGGGCCCTGAGCGGATACATGGGGTGGCGTATCCCCCGCCTCTCTTAGATTAGCAGCCCTAATGCCATCTCACACTGGGATTTACCTTGTCAAGGTTCCCAGCACACTGCGCCAGGTGAGGCGGGAGAGTCGTCAGCATGCCGGCTAGTCGAGCTGATAGTTTCCCTGTGGGAACGGCTGTCAGAAGGTGGGTCGGAGTAGAAGGACAAACCCTTATGGATGTTATCACCTCAGAGTCTCCGTGGAACCCTTACATGTCGTACGCGCCTTCAGACACTGAATCGATAGCGCCTTGAACTCAAGTGCTCCAGTGTGTGCGTGCATTTCTGCACAGTTCATTCAGGAGGTCAGGGAGGAGTACATTGAATGTATGACTGACCTCTCAGCCTAATGGACTAGAAGGAAGGAGCCATTAGCCCGTGCTATACAAATTGACACTTTAATTTTGCTATTTGTTCAAGCGAAAATGTTTCAAAACATGTAAGAAATGTTTTTTTTCACAAATGTTTTCATTCCATGGCTAAACTTGCTATACATGTATGGCTCCATCATTTATATTGTACCATTCAAATCATCAAAGAGCCCCGAATGCCTTTTCTGCTTACAGTCCTATTCCTATCCGATGTATGACATGAAATACATAAAGTTAACATAAAGAAGTTCTCCATGATCAAAGACGTGTACCATCATGCCATGGCAGTGCCGGGTTCCTCACAGAACGCACAGTGCATGACTTCAAAGTTGTCTTAAGATGTGTGTGTGTCATGTTATTTCTTATAGGCAGGAGGAGGGCACTGCAGGGGTTCTTCTATTACTTAACTGAGCGTTTGAACTTTCCCAGAGTGCCACAGAAAACCTATGATCACAGCATGAGTGGGCAGTTACATCGGATCAAAACCGTGTGTTCTCGCAACCGCCAAACTGTCTTCCAGGAGGTTCATACATGAACTAAGTTCAGTTTGAGTCGTCAGGTGACCGACCGTCAAGACGTTGACACCTGCTGTGAACATCCAACGTTGTTATGCAGTGTTCACAGACGTTCAAGGAAAAGGACTCGGTGGGCAAGGAGAACAATAAGAATCCCTGCTGCCACTCTTTGTAGAGGGACAAACATTAATGCTTTATGCGCTGCAAAGATTATAGTCTATTTGCATGTTCATTGTGTTGGATTCATTGCCAATTTCACAAAGCCTGCGTGAGGCTCAACAGTGTAAACAAATGAGTCACAGACTTTACCAAAACAGTAGGTGTCTAGAAACTCATTGCTTAGAACATTGTTAAGTGGCAAGAACTCACTGGTAGGCAGGGCTATTACAAATTACCTGACTACAGAAGACCAGTATGGCTGAAGACGGAGTAAAACTTTGTTATTTGCCAGAACTTTCTCCAGGATTTAGGCATCAGGGGCGTAATTTAACGGGGTGGGGTGGGGGGTACATGTTCTCCATACTTTCTCAGAAGGCATTATGGACACCCACCCCCACTTTTTACGGTCCAAAAACAAACGTCATATATATTGAAATGAAAATTCCGCGGATTGTAGGCATACATGTCTCAGGGACTACTAGTATGAAGAGATGACTCCGCAGGCAAGATACCAAGCCAGTACAGTCTTTGGGTCAGTCTTCAGGAAGTCAGTCAATCAACCAAATAATAAACACAATGACGTTGTTTATGACCGTGTTCGTTCGGCCAATTACATGAGGTCTTTGAAAGGAATGAACATGAATTAAGAAGGGGTTGTATGTTGCACCACAGATCACACATAAATGAACATCCATCCATCCATAAATAAAAATCAAACTCCCTTTTATCAAATGTGACAGTCAGCACATTAACCTCAAAGGTTACGTTCCATACTATCCAGCCCAGTGTACATAAAATAGCACTCAACCTGGTGGACTGTCTCAACCTATAGGGTGGCTGTCTACTCGACTGCTTCAGAGAGAAATATGGAGTGTCAAAAGGCTCCCTTTTCCTTCTCTCTCTGAGCGGACGCACCAGCACTCCCTGTGCGTGACTTAGTAGACGATCGTTTAGTGAATTCATATTTTTGGTTCTCCTCTCGGACGATGAAACGATCCCATTAAAAAGTCAATCAGCTGTTATTTACAGCTCCTCTGATCCTGCTACCCTTTCTAAACATGATCAAAGCTCTGTAGAGGCAGCACACAGTGGAAGGTGGAAATCAATACTTCACTTGCAAAAAAAAATGCTTCTGTAATATATAATTATTGTTGATATTAAACATTTTATATAAACATACACACATATATATATATATATAGTCTGGACATTTTCTTTCGTAGCTCCAAATCAAAATTCTACAACCTATTCTACACCATATGACAGAGAATGATTCAAGAGCAGAGCCATACCCCCTGTTGCTCTTGCAGGGTCTTTGCTTTTTCAGTCAATCTTCAAGGCTGATTCATCCTCTATGTGCAAGAATAAATAGTGGATGTCTCTGCTGTCATTCAGCAAAGCGTGTGTATGTTTTAGAGTGATTCATGTGCTCCTGGGGATTGGTTTTCACATAAGAGATTTATTTTTGTGTCATCTGTGAATTTTGAGAATCATTCTTGTGTAAAATAAAATGCTTTGCGCGCATCCTTACCCAACCTGCTGCATAGTGTTAGCAACAAGCTAGAATTTATGACGCAGAATTTGCATTGGCCTATGCTAGCCTTATTTCCAGCCCAGGCATCCTAGACAAGTAGGTCTAGATGGTGCCTGCTCAAGGTTTAGGCTATATACTATTTAGTAAGATACAGGGAAAAAATACAAATTGTCCAAAGTTTGTTACCTTCCCATATGGTTGTCGATAAGGGAATAATAGTTCTTAATACTGCTATCCACTGCTATTGTCATGTTGAATTGATCTGGTCCCTGCAGCAAATAAAGATTAAGATCCTATAATATAAAAAATAACATATACATATACATATATATATATATATATATATATATATATATATATATTTAAATGTCTACAAGAAAAAACGTCTGGCCGCATGCAACACCCGACACCAACTGTCCTATATGAAACATAAGGCCAATATTCCCTCTGACATCCCAACGGCGGTTCAAATCAAAACACGGCACCTCACTTTGGTGTTCTCTGAATTTATTCAATGTTTTTCGTTGTAGTCCCCCGAGAGGAGCATAAATATTTTACAGAAAGAGAACATCAGTCTGGTTATTTACAAGATATAACAAATGTCTCACAACTCACAATAAGTGTGGTTTGGTGTTCCGAGGGGCTGAGGGAGTAGCGGGGGGGGGGGG
>JAVQIZ010150642.1:0-14425 GCA_036023535.2 Galaxias brevipinnis | reverse complement strand
TTCAGCCCCCGCAGTCTCCGCAAAATTGCCTTCTGGAGTTAGTGAGCGGGAACAGTTAAGATTTACAAACAATGATGAAGCTTGTCATGCGTCTTTCTCTATCCGTCACAGCGTGCTGGGCGGAGGGGCGTGGAGCAGAGGGGAAACCATCCCAGTGTTCTTCATAAAAGCCAGCTTGCTGTGAAATACGCCTCCAGCGTTCCTGTTTACTGCCCCGCTTTCGTCAGCATGCCAGGGCTGTAAATTAGCAAGTGGGAGGTGACACTGCAGTCCATCAGCCCCCCCTCCAGCGCTTCACCTTAACACCTAACCCTTCTCCACCACCCCATCTTGGCACCGCCTGTAGAATGCTCAAATGAACTGCCCCTTATGAGTTATAGAAGCATTACAGTGTTAAATGAGACAGCTTTCAACAAAGTCTGTTGTAGTTGTGCTTTTTCTGTTTACCCTTTCTAATTTTGAAAGTGTTAGAAGTTTTTAAGTTATTCTGCTGTGGGGCAAGTTTTAGTTTATTTGTGTGGAACTTTACTGTGATTGCGTTTTACCTGAAGACATAGTGCTTTAATATTTAATATTAGGTCAAAGTTATTGTATATTGGCGTCAGCACTGTATACAGTAATTTAAATGCAGAACAGTGTTGAGTTATTCAAGATGTTAAATCTTTTAAATCAATTGACCTTGATGCGCCCGTTATTATCTTTCTAAATAATATACTATTGATTTTCCTCGGCTCAGTCCATCTACAATTTGCTGTACATGAATTAAGATGCTGCATCAAAGGTTTTTTAAGTGGCTAGGAAAAACACAAAAAGTTGTTTATCTAGCAGGGCTTAATTTTATTTAATAAATGTGTATATGGTTAGATCCCACCTGTATTCAGGTTAAATAACTTGAACATTGCTTCAGTTGTATGCGTAAGAAGCCGTTTCCATCAAACTTTAGTTCTCAGTCATAGTCAGTGGATGTTATGTTATGTGTATATATATCTATATATATAAAGCATTAATGTGTAACTGACTGAGAGTATGCAAAGGTATTTACTGAAGCCTAAAGTAGATTTCTTTTGTTACTTGGAAGAGAATTATTCCAACATTTCAAACTGAAGATAAAATTATGTACGTTTGATTGACCAACTAACTGTAATTAAGTCAGCAACAAAAAAACGACACCACCACGGCTGTTTTAGTCTCAGCAGGGCATCTTGTCAACCAGCTGTTAACTGAATCATCGAGTGAACAAGAGCTGCAGGGGACAGCTCTTTTCTTGTCTTAGTTCTGTAATGTTGTCTGCAATGCTCAAGCAGCATGCTAAGTGCCTGTGTAGCTGTTAATGCCAATGTAATTGCCTGCAAGGGCCTTTGCAAGGTTGTAATGTCTTGGAACAACATCTCAATTAGCTTGGCCTGGGGCTGTTGAGAGAGGAAATAGACAGTGGCCTGTTGTTTATGTTCAGTGGCCCCCTCAGGGGCACTGACCGCAAGAGACTGAGGCGAAACATTGTGTTCTTGCCAGTGTGCATCAAATACTCCAATGTAAAGTATTTTCAACGCTTGTTATAAAACAATTAGGCATTGCAGTTAATTTATTTCAGAAAAAGAGCTTGTTACACACTGAACAATTCAAATAAAAAATCTTCTGGCTTGTGCTATGTCGAGAGGAAAATATTCTTCTAACAGGCTTTTTAGGTATATGTTTTTTGGTTAACAAGTTGCCAATTGGATAAGTACGTTTTTCAGTTTTGTTTACCAAAAATGCTTGTCATGCGTGTCTCTGCATTTGTTCTTACACGTGTTCTCCTTCAGCTCACAATAAATCTGTCTTGGTAATGCGAAATATCCTGTAAACATTAGTTGTTTATTTTGTTTTGTTTTATTACTGTTTTTCCCAATCTTCTGGCAGATCCCTTTTGCAAATGAATAGGTCTCAATAGCTGGGACTAGAATGTGTCACGCCTGTCTTTGAGTCATTTACACCAGGGACAGATTGGTTAACAATGCAGGAGCAGAGGTTCTCCTGTGTTTAATTAGCCTTTGACCTTGCACTAATGCTTTCTTTCAAACAGTACTGGCCAGTCCGATGGCTCTTTAATGCACCAATAATTGGGATTTAAGTGTCCACAGACAAAAATTTATGGATGAAGGACTGAGTAATTTTTAAATCACTTTATTTTATTTTGATTTTATCTTGCTTTTAAATAGGTAAAATTCAATCTTTGTACTTTGTAATTGTCAATTTGGGGTTGTAGAAAACAATCTTAAGAAGTAGGGCCATGCTATGGTTTTGAATAATGTTTGTTAGTTTGTAGATATATACAGGGATAAATACTTGGACAGTTATATATTTTGTGTTGTTGCTCTGTACACAAGCACATTAGATAAGAAATAAAACTATGACTGCGGGTAAAAATGGTACTTACAACCATGTTGGATAAACAGTAAAAGTTATTGACCTTTTCTTTTACTTTATAATTTTTTCTATTTTATGTTCTCTTACATTTAACCATTTATATTCAGTACCCATTTAATTGACCAAATGTAAAATACAACTTATATCAGTCAATTTTTGTATTTAGTTGGATTATTTGATTTTATTAGAATTTTGTCTTAATTATAAATCATTCTTTCAGTTGCCAGAAAGTAGTTTGGCACACTTTCTCTCAGGGAACTGTGAATTCTATTGTGCCATTACATTTCAGTTTATTGTTTTTGGAGTGCTGTTGATTTACCTTCTAGAATTTTCTTATAGGGAACTACACTGGTTTCACTACTAATGCAGCAAAGCATTTGATACCTTTTACAGTATGACCATACCACTAGATGCATAAAGGTGAACATTGTTCACATGACTGAAATTAAATATCTGATGCTTTCCTATTTAGTTTAAGTCTTATTATTTTTCTTTTGTCATAAACTCCCATTTAAACAGTTGCAAGTAAGCCAAAAAATAATTCATAGTGATATTATTAGACTAATAAAAAACTAAGTTTGGTTACAACCAAATATTGAACACTGAGAATGTAATTAGTTTGGTGGAATTTTATTGAATTACTTGCGGTACCTCACAATTCGGGGTGTAAGAAAATATTGATTCATTTGAGTATCGCGATATTAGGTTTAACAATACTGTATAGATTCTGAAAAACAAAGAATAAGAACAAAGACATTAAGTTTTTATTTAATATTTTTATTTTATTTCATATTGTATTTAATTTTTTTACTGATAAGCAAAAGTTATTTATTTGATCAAATTGCACAAATCATTGTGCTATGATGTTGGATGTTACAGGGACTTTGATAAATACAAATGGATATCCCAATGTTCTGCTGGCATGCATGTAAAGCAGGTAAACTTTTTTACTACATACTACAACAGCTTTCCAAAGATTAGATTTAAAAAATCGCAATAGATCGCCTTGCACACAGTATTGTGATATTTCGAATCGCAGCACATGTATTGTGATGCGGATCGTATTGCCAGATTCTTATCAATACACAGCCCTATTCACAATAGGGCAACTGCATACAAATGTCTGACATTCATCACCTGATATGAATGTTAATAATCTCCAAGTGAAAGTGACAGCACTTCAGATTAAACAATGCCTCTAAAGTTAATGTGCTTGTGTAAAGAGCAAGAACAAGAAAATATCTGATGCTGTCCAAATCAGAGTTGGTAAGGTACCCCATATTTTGGTGCTTTTTAATCCTCTGATCTTTGCAAGTTATGTGAACATGTAAAACATGAGCCGTACCCACAGAGGGATATCAACGTCCTCTATTACTTTTTGAATCTCTGAGAGTTTGGGTTAATGTCCCTCACCCTGTCCTGTCTTCCTGCTGATTGTTTGACTGAATTTTCTGGGCCATAAATTCCTGCCACTGCCCTAATGATGAGCCGAAAGCCCACATCATTTTTTGCAAAGAACATCCATCTCTTTGAGGGTTGTCTTCTGTCAAGTAATGCCCCTCCCCAGTCACTACTCTGCACTGGGGGTGTGCCCGAAAACGTTATCCAGAAACACCAGGAAAAACGTCTTTTTAACATAGTACCAGAGATGGATCATGATTTTTCAGGGAGAAAGTCAACGTAGGCTAACTTTGTTAAAGCATCTCTTATGCTATGCAAACATCTGATTGAAACAATGCCGGGAAAGACTGTGTGAGTGTCAGCTAATCCATGGCGCTCCTGTGCTCCGCTCATTTTCCAGACTGGACAGACGAGCAGGCCGGTCGTTCTGTCCTTGCCCAATGCACAAGGATACTCTCTCCCCCGGGGCAGGAAACTTCAAAATGTAGGGCTCAGCTCACTGGTTGTGGCTGGGAGATTATCTCATTTACTCACAAGGACCTTTCTCCACTCATTTCATGGTAACCAAGAAAAACAAGCACCTTGCAACAACACTTCAGCAGATTCAGCCAGCATGTGTTTTTAAGTAGCAGATGTGTGTATGTAGGATGTTAGATATGTTTTAATTTTGCTCTGGAATTACATCTGTTCGCTTTAAAGAAAGAAATAGCTAAGTTTATAAACATTTAATAAATAGACTTGATGAAATAAGACATAAGACATTGAGCTCACTTTCAGTTAGATATTTTGATCACCTGATTTATTAGAACTAGTGCAGTACCAGTACAATTGGTGAAAAACCCTCAATTGGTGAAAAAACCCTCAACCCTCAAGGGGTTAAACACTGTATGCGTACGTAGATACAGACCTCAGGTTTCAGAAAATACAGCATCTGGACCCAAAATAGCATGTTACAACATAACTATTGATCGTTAACTGTAAATTACCATTTTAGAAGTCCAGTTACACAATGTGTGCATGCCTGCTTGACGTTAGAAAATACGGCAATAAATGCACGTATACTTACTTGTCTCAGTAAAGGATTTATTTTGTTGGAATTACGAAAAGAGAAGGCTTGTATGCGCGGTGAGGCCTCATCTGGTGGTCAACACTTAGCGCAGCTTAACATGGTGGCACCGAGGTCAATTGCATTGGTATTTCTATTTAGAGAACCGCTCATTCAAACAACTTCACAATCGACTATGCAGATTCTTGTGCCCTGAGCAATACACCTGCCCAATATTAGCTTCATACAGTGCCCGGTCATCGTAAAAATTTAGTTACAGACATACATACAAACAGACTCCTGCCTTTATAGTTAAATAATATTGCCATACATTTTTTTTTTTTTGGTCCCCAATTTCAAAGAAATTGTAGATAAAATATAAATTTGACCATATTTCAAAAACATGATGTAGGCTTAAGATTTAGATCAGGGGGCTCAAACCTTTTTTCACTTTGTAAAGCATGAAAGTGGCTGAGAGCTACTCATGTCTTATAATACTTATGTTTATCCACTTAACGTATTGAAACACTATTATTAACCACCTAAATTAAGCTGCTTTTTGTATGAACATGTATTAAATGTCATTATCTACAGCTCAGATCAGAAACATCAATATCATTGAAAACATTACTACTTTTTTATCCACACGTCAATGTATTACACATCACCTGCATTCACATATCAAAAGCTTATCATAATTCAATGGTCCACATGTGTGTAATAAGTGCATTCACTTTTTCCAACAGTTAGTGGGATGACTGGCACTGCATGGAGTCCACAAGAGAGGTGTATCCACTTGGGTTCACTCTAATAGTCAGAGGTGTATGCTGGAGTGTATACACTTAGGTTCACTCTAATAGTCAGAGGTGTATGCTGGAGTGTATCCACTTAGGTCCACTCTAATAGTCATTGAAATGTTCATCTGTACACATGTTAATATCAGAAAAGGCTACTTCACTAAGGTATGTAGAGCCTGATAAAGCAGATACTTCAGGGCTTCTTGGTGATTGTTCTTATAGTTTCCTGGGTCTTCCAGGCTCCTGAGTGTTGTGAATGTTGTTGAGATTTTAGCTGGACATGATTTTCTCCACAGGATTGACACTGAACAGTTTAGCCGTTGGCTCAGAAATCTCACTTATGTCTACCTCTGTGAAGGGGTTGGCAGTGAATGCCACACATTGCTCAAGTTGATAAAACATTTTTCATATTCTTGTGCTTTGTTAGGATTTGTGCCACTTTAAACGATGCTTCCGTTGCCAGCTCAGCTCATTCGCCTTTTCCGTTCCTAGCCTGCTACTTGCAAGAAAGGTCTGTGCAAAGTTGCTGTGAATGTGAGTGAAGTGGCGTCTTTTACCATCTGAAACGCCTGTACTGCAGATTATGCACACAAACTTGAAACACTTATTTGACAGCTGATAACACTTTGTGTGAGGGGTTGGGTCATCAGTGCATTTGATTGGATTGAAATGGGAAGGTTTCTAGGATACATTTATATATTGGTGGATTTTTTTCCTATAATCTTTTTACCTTTTGGCAAGCTTCTCAAAAGAAAAAAATTTATT
This sequence comes from Galaxias brevipinnis, assembly GCA_036023535.2. Lineage (NCBI taxonomy): Eukaryota > Metazoa > Chordata > Actinopteri > Galaxiiformes > Galaxiidae > Galaxias > Galaxias brevipinnis. Next base: position 8,011 of record JAVQIZ010150642.1, on the reverse strand, counting down.
TTTTTATTTTACAAAAGAAAATTACAATTATTCAGAAAATGTCTTTAGTTTTAGTCTGTCAATTTTGGGTGGACATTAAATCTGAGTTTTTTAGCTATGCAAGCTTAACGTCAGTTGGCGCATACGCATAAGCAAGTATGTTGCCGTGCCACTCCCAATCCGTCCACACCTCGCTTAGCGTAATTTCAGCAAAAGTCAGGAGAGAAGCGGTTTAGGATTACTTTGAATGGCTGTATCCTCGCACTGGCGTAACTACAGGAGGTGCAGCGGGGCACAGATATGAAAGGGGCTCAATATAGACAAAGGGGAATTTGTTACCAGCGTTGTAGCTCTGCTGCTACAATCCACGGCTGACCCGAATGCTCTGAAGCTTTAATCATTGCCATGGAAATCGATTTCCAAATCAGAATTTGAAGGTTGTAGAAGTAAAAAATAGTGACCTGTCCGCACTTTTTTCGCTTGCAGTCGTTGCTTATAGGCACCATGCAAAGCAGCATTTTAGTGTTTTTCAATGGTCTTACGCTTCTCAAAAGTAAATGTGGGAAAAATATGAAGCTTGAGAGCGTGTGAAGAGGGAAATTTTTAGGCGGTTGTATCAATAAAAGTTTGAGGAATAGCCTGACATTGTTGTTACAGAAGCCAGGTCTTTTATAAAATATGTTTGCATAGGTGATACATTTATTCATTATTGCAGGCCGTTTTTTATTTGATCATATAATTTATTTGAAAATGTTGTTGCACGTCGTTAAGTTCCCGCTAACACTACCCCACCCCCCGTCCTATATCAGCTAGGCTACGCTAATGTCCTGTCTCAATAAACTAATATTCAGCTGCATCTATACAATTGTATGCATTCTGAAGTGTCATCTCCAAAGCTCAGGCCTCACCATCCACAAACTGGCCACCAAAAAGAACACTCCACTGTCCTGAAAGAAACTGTCCCTGTTTTACTCCAACCTCATCAGCAAAAATCTAGGAAACTCTAAACTTGCTCTCCACAATGAACTGTCTTTTGAAGCCCAACTCTCATTCTCCCATCGACTCCATTGATGAGCAGTGTAACAAGTGTATAGGTTTTTTCAAAGCAAAAGCTCACACCCTCCAAACCCCTCGTCTCTGTTTTTACTGCTCAGTCCATCTTCATCCCTGTCCCTCTGTCTCCACCACCTCAGCCTCCCCCCTTTTTCTCTGAATCATTAGAAGAAGAGAGGCTATTATCTGCAAAATGAAACCCTCCAGTTAGATACTGGATCCAATTCCAACTGCCCAGCTTAAGTTTTCTGCTTCTGCTCTTTTTCTCACCCGGATTGCCAATCACTCCATCCAATCTGGCACTGTCCCCCCAGCACTTAAGACTGGTGTAATCTGCCCCATACTTAAACGGCCCACCGTGAATTCTGGAAGTTCTGGCCAGTCACATGCCTATTTCCAACCTCCCCTTCCTCTCCAAGGTGTTGGAAAAAATGGTTGCTGCGCAGCTTCTAAGCCACGTAACCCAATCTGGTTTCTGGTTGACCCACAGCACTGAAACGACCCTACTCGGGATCACAAATGACCTCCTGCTGGCAGCTGATGCAGCCTCTCCATCCCTCCTGATCCTTCTGGACCTCATCGCTACATTTTACACCATTGACCATTCTACCCTGCTAGAGCGTCTCCAGGACACTATTGGTCTCTGGTTTAGGTCCTACTTGACAGACAGAACTGAGCTTGTCTCTCTTGGAGGATCTAACTTCCGGACACACCCTGTCACCGACAGAGTCCCCCAAGGCTCTGTCCTAGGTCCCATCCTGTTCATTTTGTATTTCCTCCCTCTTGGCCAGGTCATCACCCAGCATGTAATATATTTCCATTGCTATGCTGATGACACACAGCTATACCTGAAAAAGGCATCCAGTCCATCTGTTGTCTGCTCTGGCCTGAACACCTCCCTTGAGGAAATAAGGGAATGGATTAATCAGAATTTTCTCCAACTAAACAGTAGCAAGACAGAGGTTTTACTGATTGAAACAAGTGTCTTTAAATCTTGACGGGAAGTGTACAAAGGCATTGCAGTCCTGATGTTTGTGGGGAAGTCATTCCACCATTAAGGGACAAGGACAGAGAAAAGTCCCAGGATGCCAGGCTGCCCGTACCAGCATATTTCTCCAATCAGGGGTTCTCTTCACTGGCTCCCGGTCCGCTATAGAATCAACTTATTCAAATCAAATATTTAGCCGACTTTCACATGCTCCTTTGGTAATGCCCCCTCTTTCATCAAGGAGCTAATCATACCCCACGGAACCTCCCGCTGTCTCAGGTCTGGGGACAGCCTGCTACTCCTTTCCCCCAAAGGGAAGCTCCGCTTAGTGGGTGACCGGGCGTTCAGTGCTATTGCTCCCCGTCTATTGAATGCCCTCCCAGACCATCTGAGACTCTATCCTCTTTCATAACAGGCCAAAAAGCTTTCTATTTAAGAAAGCCTTCTGCTAACTGGGTTTTAATGTTTTATTTTTTCAATTCCTCTGTTTTTCTGTTTAAGCATTTATCAGTATTGTACGTATTTTATTATGTTATCTTATGTTATAGCACTTTGAGATTTGAGATTGTACAATGTAAAGCACTTAACAAATAAACTGTATTATTATTATTTTGGGATGAGTTGGAATCATACAGCCTGCTTTTAACAATCCACACAAAAACTTAAATTAATTATTATTATTATTATTAGCAATTAACCAGTTTATTTTTTGTGTTCTCGTAACAGTTTTGTGGTGGATTTACTTGAAATTCTAACATTGAGTGCGGTCTAGACTCTAGGTGGAGAAACAACTATTTAAGTTCTTTCTTTGATTATATCAGTCAAGTTTTTTGGGGGGTGTAAACCGCAAACTTGAGCGGTGTAATAATTCCTGCACATTCTAAAGGAGTCCTGATTCAGGACAAGACTTCTATTTATCTTTCTATTAAACAATGCTGAATAGTAATACATAGACCAGATGACCCTCGAATAATTTGATTAATTGACTAAAATGTTATTCTAGTATCTAGTATCTAAACTGGATGTTAGCATTCCACAGTAACAATTCATACAAGATGTGATTATTTAAACATTAATAGTCTGCCTCAAGACTTAAAAATCTGATTTGAATATTACTGAACAATTGCTTTTTTTTTTGCTTTTTTTTTATGGATAGTTAAACTTACAGTAAGGATATGATTTAAATTTTGACATTGTTTTGTCCACTCCAGCTTTCTCCCATAGTACTGGCACTGGTGGCCACGACGCATCTATGGCCTGCTTCTCCATGGGCAACACAGAAGCAAAGGGCGAATGTGAGACAAATTCAGAGTCTGCTAGCTTCACTGTGGATTCCATTGTTGAGGGCACTGCTAAATAAAGTCACTAAAAGAAAGATATTCTTTCAATCTGTTACAGAAAACTAAGTATGCTAAGCATTGTTTGTATGAGTAAAAAAATTGTGTGTTCTTCCCAAAGTGCACAAATCAAATCCTGAGGGGATAAAATTATTCTTTTACGTTTGAGTTTGATTAAGATCACAATACTGTTTCCTATCTGCATGGTTTGGAAAGAGGGTTTTCAGATCAAACTGTTATAATTGGAAAATGACACTTCACTGCTAGCTTAATAAGAGAGAGAGTAAGAAGAAATTTTGAACAGCATTAAAATGATGCACAGACCACGACTTTCAGCCTAAGTTTTCAAATGTATTTTTTATTTTTTATATAAGATTTAATTACATTTAGATATGCAGACAAATTCTAGTGTTTTATAGAATTTAGGTGAAAAAACAAATAATGATTACATGAAATGTAAAGGATGATCTAATTAAATGACCCAGTTTTCCATAACTAACTCCATAAAAAACATCTAAATTATATAAAGAGCTTTTTATCTTTTATATATTTCTAATATTTCTTTATGTACTGAATGTAGAATGAGATTTTGAACGCTTCCTGACAAATGCAATGCATGTGTTTTCCAGCTTATACTGTTAATAACACATTTGACACAAAGATTGTTTGTTTAGTTAAAAAGAGTTTTGTTTATTTTTCTGTTTCTATATCATTGTTGGTTTTGTATTTGTATTCAGGGACAAAAGTCCAATGAACAAATGCTTAGCAGGTAGGTTCTATAGTGCCCTTCCCTCTGCACAATAGGATCTGATGGTGATTAGTAATGTTTGTACAAAAGAATGCACAATTATTTGTATTATTAATATGGAGTTCTGGTTATCTTTATATAAAGGTTAAATGACTACACATTCTCTTGGTGTGCCTTATCTTGTAGCTGAGTCATATTGTACAGGCACATACTGTAACCTCAGTCCTCTCGTCAATTCTCAAAGCTGAAATATAAATTCATCAGAGTTCATTCTGCATTTTTACTGCAAGGTTAATAGAAATGAATTAAATAGACCTTACCGAAATGGTGCTTATGTGCCTCAGTATTTGTTTTATTTTTTGTTAGAAACCCTAAAAGATATTTGACATCAGTATTTCTTTTTAGCTGGGTTTTGAAGTCTGACACCATTCAAGTACTACAGATATCCAACATGCTATCAATTTAATATTAGCATACATTAATTCATATTTTAAAACATTAACAATTGTAATATGGTAAGAAATTAATGATTCCTATATACATTTAAAGTAACACATTTTTAAATGTTCAAAGACTATTACATTCATATGCATTTAGTTATACAATGTCAGATTTTATTTAATTTTTTTTACATCAGCATTCATTTGAAAGTATCTATTGGTTATATAAAAAAGGTTATTCTTCAAATTACTATAATGAGATTCATTCAGATTATCAAGAAACTACACGTTTTGGGGCTAGAAAATAAATGTGGCCTTGGAAAACTACAATATAAACACCGTTCAAACACAGTTTAATGATTCTGGAGATATAATCGTTTTTACCTTTGACAAATTATAGCAGAAATAAAATAACAAAGTAACTATTACTACTAACCCTGCTACTACTATTACTACTAACTATCTATCTAATAAAAAAATTTATTCCATCCCATTTAAAATTAGCATTTTTTATTTGTGGCTGTGTTTAAAGGTTTAATTGTAAAATTATAAGTTTAAAAGAAAAATATTTGTTATTAGCTATTTACTACAAATTTGATAAGGAATATAAAACTGAACAAATTACCTGTATTTCCTCTGTACTTTGCACACTGAAAACTTTCATAGGTTTAGCCCCATCTGTTGCAATCAATAACCTGACCATCTTGATTTTTTCTTTATTAAATGCACTTACTCTTAATTTCATCCACCAGTGATTTTAAAGAGAATAATGTGGTTACCTATATTGCTTTGACATTATAAATCACTTCTTGAATCTAGATCGTACAGCAGTATCGATTGTTCCTGATATATCACAGAAATTTACTGTCACTTCTGTTTTCAATTAAAGATACAATCAGTCAGATAATGACTTAATTGGATTTTCCAGAAGATTGAGTTTTATTGCCCTGTGCTTTACGAGTTTAGTTAAGGAAACCCATTTTATCACAGTTGTCAGGTACGGCTGGCTGGCTGTGGCCTCGCCTCCTGTAGCTGCTTTTGGCTCATGTACACTGCAGGGAAGAAATGTCACAGAATTGGTTTTCCTTGAGCTGCCCAAACCTTCATAAATCATGTCCTGCGTGTGACAGATAAAACCTGGCTTGAATTCTAGTGTGACACCTGCTTTAAAAGTAATGGTAGAAAGCTTACGTAAAGTAGGCCTGGACAGACGCTATGGGTGCAAGCGATTCCTTGAGAGCGCAGCTAATTCTGCCTCGGGACTGTATGTATTCATGTTATTCCATATGTGTGTATTATTATTAGTAACATTGGCATCTGTATTGATTGTTGAGTTTACCTAAACATGTTGCATTATGTATTTCCCAATTATAATTGGTTAACACGGTTTCATTGTAACAGTCAACGGAGTTGTTTATTGAAATATATTTATGGACACTTTTAGAAGAAGATAAACAATTCAGCCTACCCTACCTCCTGGGAGATATTTCCAGAACCCAGACATTAGCGGTTATAGCAACAAGGGTATACCCTCTTTTTGTATTGTTTGTGACCATGAAACATCTCATAATGGTGCTCTAATTTAATAACGCTGCATTGTATGCAGTAATGCGTTCTGGAATGTAGGCTGTAGCTAACCTTTTAATGCCTTAAAAGTATAGTATCAATTCTGAATGCAACAGGTAGCCAGCCAATGAGTTCGGCCAATGTGTTCGGCCAATTTAGTTCTTTAAAGAGTCTTGCTACCACATTTTGCACTGGTTCCAACCACGAATGGGTGTCTTAACCAAGACAAATTTCAAATGCTTTTCAGTATTCTAGATTAGGCAGAAACTTGTTTCAGCCACGAAATCACATCCTACTTTATACAATTGTATTTGGCCCAGGTAGGCCTATTTGTTCCTGTGTAAAACAGTTTGCCAGACGTGAACTAAAAGTGTTAGAAAATGTAACTGTCCATCTGTAGCCGGTTGGGAATGATCGTACTTTATAGTCAGTTTGAAGCCTACTGGTCAGTCAACGTTCATCAGTAAACTCGCTCATCAGCCAAGAACCACCCATGCTAGTGCACGAGCTAAGGAGACGTGCTTTTAATGCCGAGTCAAAAGGGGGGAGCATAGCAAAGGTTTTAACATGTGTTAACGTTTTGTAAATGTATTGTGAGGCTATTTCATTGTTTTATTGTTTTACAAACATCGTTTTTTCCATTACTTCGAAACATATTTTTGTTTTGTTCTCTCACTCTGTCATGTAGGCCTAAAGCACACTGAGCTTCTATGAAATGCACTATACAAATAGCCTACAAATTATTATTATTATTACTTGAGAACGGTGCAAATGCCAAGCTCACTGAAACGAAAGTAGTTGAATTTAAATTACCAGACATAACTTCTTTAATTAATTTCCCTATATCCTCATTCTAAAATCGACTGTAAATCCACATTTTAAAGCTGATATTTAAAATATTTATATTCCGGGGAGCATCCCAGGGAGTGCGCATCCCAGAATAATGCTTTAGACGTTATCCCCAGTGCTCAAAATGAACAGACCCCCTTGTCTGACACACTGATGTCAACGGACGCGCTTTGGCGCTGGCAGCACAGCTGCTATGACAAAATCTTGGGGGAAACATTGTAAGCATTTATCTGGATCACAGCACTAACAGTAACCGATGTATTTATGCGTTGTTATTTTAATGCTTCAATGACCCGGTGATCTTGATCGGTTTCGGGACTCCCGACGCCCGTATATTCGGGCTCAAGTTCCCAAAGGGAAGTACAAAAAGGGCCACGGCAGATAACACAAATAATAAACAATATATTGCCTAAAAATAAACCAAATGTATTGATTCTCTGTTGTTTGCACGGTCGTCACAGAGACGCTTGAGCGGGCATTGGAAACTGCTATTTAATAAAATTTACATTTTGTGTAGGCTATGCCTATGCCTGTTATGAGTAAAAAGTAGGCTACCGCCCTCTAAAATACAAATGTTTTTGTTTCTTACCGTTCAAAACCTGAAAAGTATCCGTTTATTTTTAGTTGAAGGGTCTATTATCTTCCAAATAATAAATGTCAAACTATGGAAAGCCACATTATATTTCTTTGTTTGGTTGTTGATCAACACACCAGCGGTCGTTTTTAACCAATCCTATTTGTCTTAACCAAGACACATCAAATGCGTTTGAATCCCGTGTATGGTTAGGCCCTATATCCCGTGTATAGGTACACCGCTTAATTTATTATGTCGTCAAGCGAGCAATGTGTGAGAAGTTTTCTAGTCCCTTCTACCACAGCGCATCATAAACATTGCTTTTTATGAAAAGCTGCCAATAGCCAAACATAGCTAATTGCATTGTGAAGACCAATAAGCGTAATGTCACTGTCACCAGGCCGAATACGTTTTTTTTGGGGGGGGGGGGGGGGGGGCTTGCACAGGGTGGGGTACCCCATTAAAAAGTTGGGGGTG